>JADANM010005835.1:7400000-7440275 GCA_026213755.1 Eurema hecabe
TAATGAAATTGGAAATGGAAGCTAATTATCTTCTTCTTCTTCGTCGTCTTCTTCTTCTTGTCGCTCAAAAATGTTCGATTCATTGTCATCATCCTCATTATCTGTCATGTTCATCTCCAAACCTTCCAGAATATCGGGATCATATGTATTTTCTTCATCGGGATTACTTGGATACAGTGAAGCGTTGAGGCAAGCTTGTCCGTTGCACTGGCCGCAAGCTAAAGAACATCGTAGCCCTGATTTTCTGCATCCACAGCGGGAACCACTACCATTTTTGCAATTGCAAAATATTACGTTTAGTAGTTCGGCTGGTGCTGGAGGTAATAACGTTCGTATGGGCTCCAGGATTTCATTTTCAAGCATCCAGCCCCATTCTTGAGGTTCTAAGTCCTTCCCTAACCACGTTTGAATCTGGTAGTAGACACGTTTTATGTGTTGATGAGCATAATAATGTGTATTTCCAGGTATATAAGTATTGAGAAATTTACGCGTTTTAAAGAAAAGACATATAATGTCGTGTTAACTTAAAATAAAACTAAAATATATAATCCAGAATTAATAATATTTTATACTTAAATAGTTAAATATGAATAATTATATATAAATAATTAATAGTTAGTACATAAATAATGGGCATTGTTTAATAATTATAATTTCCAAGAAAATAATTGACTTTATCACTTACTGATAACCATAACTCTCGCTTGACCTTGCATTAGGCCGTATATGACTGTACGATGTGCACTCTTCGCGCTCTACCTTCAAAACGGTTGGTCGTATGAAAAAAAAGTTTAAACAAAAGTTGTAGGGAATTTTATAGCCTTCAACTTTTATAATAAATGCAAATCTCATTTAACCGATAGGAAGCCAGATATTCGCGAAAAACCGATTTTTGTGACCTTTGACCTTGAATATCTTGAGACGCGGACACGATAACGATTGTGACTTTTGAGAAAACATTTAGAATGACAAAACAAAGGTTCATACCAATTTGCAGCTTATTATCTTTCATTCCGAGGTTGACTCCTTTTTTTACCTAATATGACTGGGCTAAGATACGGTATTAGCGAAACGCAATCGGATACCACGTCCATAAACCCGTCATCGTCCGCGGCCAAAAATAAACAGAAGCCTTTGATCAATATAAATAAAACGTACAACTGAAAATGACTATCGATAAATTGAAAACGTAAAAACATATCATCGATTATTGTAAATAGCTGGAAGGCTTTTATGCAAAATGGCTCATTCATTGGGCCAATTCAACGACGGTAGCGAATATAAATGATTCTTACAGATTGCGTCGGCACTATTGGAAAGAACACGGAACGCCCAATCGCAAATATTGACTCGTATTTAATTTAATTCTTACTATAGGCTATTTATCATCCTGAACATGCCCTCTAGCTAAGATATGATGAAAAACAATTTCTTTAATAAATCACATGAGTCGTTGATCACATACTCTTATAATAAACTACACCGTGGTAAGGATCACAATATTACTTCAATTAAACATGATATACTATTGCCGACGTAACCTTTGTGGCTTCACATAGAGACTACAATCGAAAGAATTAATAGCTAACAAGAGTTGCACGAACAAGAATAAAGTTTGCTCAAATAAAGAAAACATCTGCTCAATGAAGAACGAACTTACGAGATATCCCGTTCTTGTGAAAATACATAACTTGTTTGAATATCGGCGAACGTCAAACTTAGCAATTTGCATAAATCCCCAAGTTTCACTTAACAGAGGCCTTATTAAAATCTTTGGAATAATTTTAATTTGGGATGACGGGAGCATCATTAATCTTGCGCGTGATCTTACAACTTTACTACCTATTTACAAATAAGTTGTAACTTCATGGAGGGTCGAAACTATAAGCACCAGTGCGGCTCGGAGAGTGGATAAATAAAACAATTTGAAAATGCAAATTTCTTAATAGGTTAATTGTTAACCATCCGAATATTGTTTGGGGGTGTTCCCTGTGTAGTTAATTCCGTTTAGTCAATTGATTGTGGTACTTAGCCCGTCCCAGTACAGTGCACGTAAATCTTTCTAACGGCCGCTTCGCAAATAAAGTCCGGAGTCGAGAATTCGTGATAGCGGTTATCGGCGCGTCCTCATCTCGCTTGTTCTTTTTCGTTAAACAAATAGAGGTCTTGTCGGGTCGGTAGGCAGGTCCTAATTAAAAACTATATTCACTCGTAGCCGTATATTACATACGGCTCGGGGCTGTAAGTCACTCCGGCTGAACGTTTGCCACAATTTTTATGTTTATGGTCTTGTCCTGTTAGCTGGGAAATGAATATATAAGTCTCAGCTCGGTGTGGAATGTTTCTGTGTGTAATTAACATCTTTTTCTTTTCATAAGTTTTATAAGTAAATGTTTAATTAATAAATACATCATTTTATTTATCATTTCTTAGTTTCAACGTAATAAAAAACTAATAAGTTCACGACAGCTTACTTCATTCACACTCTGATCGACTGGAGACTCGTCCGAGATCGGGAGCCAATTAAACAACTAATTACAAATAAACCCTCCCGGTACGTTATAATTATTATAAAACAATATTGAATCGAACGTTTGAGCTATACGCAATTAAAAACAATTGAAGATACAGGAATTATAAACGAGTTTGGTAGAGTGGAAGTAGCCGGCATCCGATTATTGTTTATACGGCGCCCGGCCCACCTTCCGCACTAAAAATTTGATCTTATCTCGTATATTTTAATAGGTTTCAGCGGCGGCACTTAGCTGCCCAGTAATTGTACGAAGCATCTAGAGGGAGCTGTACATTGCAGCCAAAGCCGAGGCACAGTTAACGCCGTGATAAAGCTTAAATCAACACACGAAGTAATTACAATCGTGCCACACTTCATCACAGATGCGAATAGTGATTAACTATAGACCGCTTTTGGTCCCGAGCACGGGCCGTGTCTTCACTCGGAATTAGACTCGGAGTCGTTAGCGAGCAAATCGGCCCTCTCAATTTAGCCAACCCGTAAGGATTTGTTAATTAGAACGTAATACGTTTCGACTGCCGGGGGAAATACTGATCAACGCTCACGATACCTAATGAAACTCGCTACGAAAATACGGGAATATAAATGACATAGATGAAACCGTTTCTACACGTTCAATTGTTTGATGCGTTAGATCGAAACAGTGTATCTTGTTCGGCTATTGTTATGGACCGCTGGCCCAGCCGACATGACAACAGCGACGTTTGAATTGATATTTGACGAGGTCAGACCCGATATACTGAATGAATATGAAAATACAAACAGATGAGCTCTCAAAGTGACATGTATCGACAATTGATTATCGTCAAACAAAATTATAAATTACAAGTTTAGGTAGGACATCTTCGGGCATCTTCGGATTTAATTAAAAGTTTCGCATTCAAAAAGTATTAAAGCAAGGGTTGTCCTAAACTTCTTTTGTGTTCTAGAAGTTTTTCAGTAAAACAAAGCCGAATCTGCAACAAAATATAAAAGTTTTACAATAACGTACACGCCCGGGGCGAGGAGATCCTCGAACCTGAGAACAATCCCTAACTTGGCCATCTATTCACCGAGATCATTATTTAAAAGAAAGCGATAATATAAAAGGGTTAACAAAGGGACATGTACTCAAAAATATTTGATCCTTGTTCACGGTTTTATTTCAGCTGATCACAATACCACTGTTGTTTAGTAAGAAAAGGGTTGAGCGAAATTGAATATTAACGCCGAATGCGATCTGCTACGATATGCTATGCGATACAGTTCAGTATAGACGTGAATTTGGAAAATTTTCTTATATAATATTTTTTGTACATTCTGTACTAATGATTATTAGTACTGATACATTCGACGTGTTCTTGTTTATTCTCAGTACAACATTACATAGATCAAACGAACCAAATTCCAATAGCACGCGAAGAGACGTCGCGTCGTACAACTAGGTAATTGCACATCCTACATAATTCACATACAGAAGCGATTCCCTTCAATATACATCTTGACGCGTGCCTACATACGGCGAACACATAGTGGTGTTTAATGCAATATACGTGTATACGTGTATAAGTGTACTTATATAATGAGGATACTCGAAGCACTCGACGCTGCCGTGGGCGGGCGGCTTCTCACCTACTCCACTGCCAGCGGCCGTACCCAATTAGCCTTAAAATAATGAACATGTTTTATATTTTCAGAGAGCGCCGTGTACACCGCTTGCCCCGGGACCTATGCCCCAAACACAAGTACAGTCAAGTAACATAATTACAAAGGGACACGACTGCCGAGCTTCGGTTCCGGATATGTAACGTTTTGTGTGTAAAACGATCCCCATAATATTCAACTTGTGAACTCCACCGCTTCTCATTAATGTAGACCTATTGTATGAAACTGCGGCTCCTATTGTCTGCCCTAACAATGATACTGATACTCGGCAACTCGACCGACTTCAATCGCTTTTTAAACGACTGAAAACTTTAACATTAATTAGTCGTGTGTCGCTGTAATCAAAACTTTTTATGAATACAAATAAAATAATTATGAAAAAGATATCCAAATATAGGTACTATACGGATCACGATAAATTTATGTACCTAAACAAAAATCCAACTAAACTAAAAACTATTTCGAGTCAAAACCCCTCACATACCCCATGTATCTCTCTGTGGCGAGGCTGTAAGTTCTCGGTCTTATTAACGTCAGATAAAACGTTCTAGAAAATACGTCTGCATAATTGAAACGGTTACAAAAACCACACGGACGAATGAAGACGCGGCGCGCCACAATTAAATTTCAATAAGCGTTTAACAGTCCCATGCCTCTTTAGTCTACAAATAACGCGACCGCTCTCAAAGATTTAACTAAGCCTGAATAAATAATCAATTTGGCGTGGCCCGCGCGGCTTCTGATCGATTGCCACAATAGCAGCCGGATGATATACTCCGCGTGCCGCGCCGATAAATATTCCAAGACAAATGTTTAGAGCGTCTCCGGAGAGTTGCGGTGACACTAAATTTAAAAGCTTCAATTGTACAGAAATAACCGAAACACGGTTAAGATCTTTCGAAAACAAATCGTGTATCGGCCGCTTGACGACAATCGTGATTGACTGCGCAAGTGAACGTCTCTAATATAAACAAATTAATAGGGAGCCTGCGAGCTCGCGGCGGACGTACTTTGGACGGCTTTGACGTATGGCGGTATGAGGGCATGCACGAGGGACACTAGGGCGCTGCTGTCAGCTCACGAATAAAAAATATTTGACGATAGAGCTGTAAATCAGCGACGACCGGCCTAAATGCGACGCACGCTTTATAACATACGCGCTTCCTGTCTCAAGAAGATGTTACGATTATGATTTTAAAGGAAACATAACTCTCCAGCAATAATTTTTATGAAAATAAGTCATATTTTATTATATCTGTAGCTTGTTTTTATTGTTTTATTACGTCAAATAACATTTTGTTATTTTAATGCGCCGTTCCGAAACGGTTTCGAGATTTCATTATCTACACCCATTAACGTGTTACATGTGTTAATCACATTCTCCGAGGGGTTTTATCAAAACGGGAGTAATTTTAAGAATGACTGCGCCTATAAATAAAGCAGTCTTTACATTAATTATGAGCTTAATTATGTTAGAATCCCTTTGATTTACAAGCCGCTCATTGCCGCCGCAAACGAATTGTGGTGGCTTAACGGAGTTTCTCATATTGCCTACCGCTTCGCGCCTACTATTATTTTTGTCTTTAGATAAGTATAGTTCGAGATGAAAGTGAATCGAGACATGTTGACGCCTGTGCCATTTGCAAGGATTAGCCGTTGAGTGTTCGGAAAAAAACACGTGTAGGCCGCTATTTTCGTCTCTTGCGTGCCATCATACTCTTCGAACGTTTTTGTATTTTGCAAACAACGAGTTTAGAAAATACTTCCACAAAACTTACTAGAATGCTTACACTTTCATAGTAAAAAAGTATCCAACAGCCCAAATTCAATATATGTATTAATTGAAACGTAAAAACTTACAGCCATATGTCGATATGGCTCGTAGCTGTATGTCGATACAGCTGAAATTATTCCATCCTCATTTCATATTTATTCTCGATTCCGTCGTATCAAGCCGCGTTTCTGAGAAGAGTAGTTAAAACTATATGGGCAATATGAACCGGGAGCTGTTCGCAATTTGGCCAGAGGGGAGGGCCGTGTACGCCGGCGGCGGACGAGACACGATGCTATACCGCATTCATTGCAACCGAAATGCCTACTAAATGGAACATTTTTAGCGCTACCGGTTACCGCAAACATGGATTATATGAGTCACGAACATACAAACAATATAGTGGCTAATATTTATAGTCAAATTTATATTAGTAGTGGGTACCTACTTGGCTTTAGAGATTGGCTATACCGCATTCTTTGCAACCGAAATGGAACATTTTAGCATCTTTTACCACAAACATGGACTATATGAGTCACGAATATACAAACAATACAGTGGCTTATATTTATAGTAAATTAACAAAAAAACAGCGCTTAAGTCAGTACTTGATCGATGTTTTTTTGTTTAACCATCGTAGCCCAATGGTTAGGTACGTATTAAGATTTGCAGCTAGGTAAATGTATATTCATAACGTATGCAATAAAATAATCAAGCAAACGACTATAGGAAATACGAAATAATACCGGCTGGGTGTACAGAGCTCATAAAACACAGCATCGATCATGAATCGAAGTTTGTTACGCGGACAATCGGAGGCCTAACAACGGAACTCTATTTGTGCCGGTGTTTAGAAACAATAGCTGGGCTGCGCAATTAGTTTATCGGATAGATGGTGGTCGAATGAGTCGTAAATCTACTCTAGCCACCAGTGGGCGCAGAATACCGTATGTAGATTCGAGCGGTTAATTAATGTTGCCTGCTAGTACGAACCCTCATCCCGAGCGAGTTTAAATTGTGCACCCATCTCCCCGGCGTGCGATATCTCCGATTCGAGCAAATTAAAACTTCGAGACTAAACACTGGTGACCGAAAATAAAGGGAATGCTAATTTCCACCGTTTTTCGCCCGCCCCCGTGTAAAAATGTGTACGATTAATTGCGCACATGTCAATACAGTCGGCTTTGCATTAACAACGTGTATATAGCGAAATATATGCATATAAACATGAACAAATATAAGGAAATTATTAGTGATTCAATACTTTTACTTATTTTTCACATAATATATCTTGAATTAATATGATATATTACGCATATATAGACTGGAAATCATACATATTTTAAAATGATCAAAACTACATAAAAACCTCATCCCCAATATTTATCATTTACGTCACAGATCCAGATGATAACTTATTAAATTGTATATTTTTCTTCTTTAATAAAACCTTTTCCGTGATTCATTTTTTAAGACCAGCAACGCAGCATTTTGCTTGACCATTGTTCATGGGCTCTGCTTGTCACTTACCATAATACGAACCTATTCAAAAAAAACATCTTCCAGAACAATAAATGATCCTTAGACACTACAATGATTCTTCGATCCATCGTATCTTTACGGTACTGATCGATCTTACCTACACTTCAACCCCAAACTACGTAGGTACCTACGTATACATATACATTAAACTTGTACTCGAAACAAAACATGACCCATTTATATATTACTAGCATATATTAAGATTGTCGCGATCTTCCAAGCATTTGAGTGACGGCATCTCCCCCTCATTATCCCAAGCCTGGTGTATATCAAACATGCTCCTTGTTTGAGAGAAACGCGGTATTGAACACAGCTCAATTTCATTCCGGGATTAAGACAAGAGAAGCGAGTCGATACCTAACGTCGAATCCGTGCCAACAACCTAGGATATAGGAGGAAACATTTAAGCAGATATCATTATGGTTGCATATCATATATCCTCTTATAACAATCTGATATATCGAAGGTATAAAAAATACGGCATTTTAGTAAACGTTACACTAATTATATAAAAAAAACATTGCCAACATCCTGGGTTATTGACAAAAAAAATCAATCATTATTACAACGCAATGTTTATTTAGACTATTCATTTAACTAATTCACTTTACAAAACCTTAAATAATCAATATAAACTATCTACGTCTAATTTATAGAAATTAGAAACCTTTTTAAAACATCAAAGAATACTTTAACCTCTACGTAAACAAAAACAACATGGCTATACATATAGATGTATGTTGCAATTGGCGAGCTACAAATGTATAAGTCGTCTGGGACACTATTTATCCCTTCCGAGGCTACAAGCCCCGACACCCACATGCCTGCATCCTTTTGGAAATACATAAATCCTACGCCAACCAGCGATCCTTCTTTTTGTATCGACAACACTCATTCAGAGGTAAACCTCTTTATACCATTTCATTTGATCTATAGGAAATACTGAGACATGTAATTTTATTCGAATAAATTTAAAAAGTAAAAATGGTTAGTAGGAAAACATTTAAATATCTTACAAAAATGATTTCACTTATTAAATTGAAATATGTGTGTGGAACACAGAAACTAAGTATATGCATATTTATTAAAAGCATACAATTGAGAAATCTCCCTTCGATAATGAATAAAATATTTATTTATTAAAACACTGCAGTATATAAATAATTAGTGTAGACTATAATATTAGATTTTCAATAATGTTTAGGTAATCCAGATATTCTTAACCTAACAACCACAATTCAATTAAGACAAGAATGAAAACAAGTTAGCGCAAAATAATTTATTACCGAGCATGATTTGCAACTAATCAAATACCGTTCTTCAATTGGTATCCTTAAATTGACGCAATTATATCTATCGTCATTCACAACTCACATAAGAAAAAATACTACAACACAGAACACTACACCTACGGCATTGAAGGAAAAAAAAGGTATAGGCCATAAAACACGTCCTAATAAACGACGCTAATAACGAAACAATAACATCCAATAAGTTTCTCTCCCAATAGCACAGTGCCAACACCTCCGCTGTGGCGCCAAGTCTAAATAACCAGGCGAAGGGAACGCCGACGGCCGAACCGACTTCTTTCAAATTTGATTGTGGCCAACATTACACGCCCATGAACTCAATAATGAAACGTCCGTATAAAAACAAAACTATAGGCATATATGATTAGCTCGATACACGAGTAAGGTAGAGCCACTAAACAAACAGCTTTAATAATGCTTCGTCACCTTGTTCGAAATCACTTATTGTTTGAATGACTTGCAATACTGCGCAAGTGCCTTATGCTACGCGCCTAAACAATGTATTTAGATTCACCGTTTTATCGGTTTCATTTCAAGCCTTGTTTGCTTTTGTTTTATGTGTAGCTTGTTCTATTATAAACAGGCTTTCTTTAATTAAATTTATTTTCATGAGTATTCCGTTACTAAATGTTACTACGATTAACGCGTTTATAACCTACGATTAAGATTTTGTTATTATTCATAAGGATAATTACGTTATTGATAACGCCACAAACATTCCAAAGGGCACACCAAATAGCTTAAAAACATCATACCTACAAAAAAATCTATTCATCATAATATAATGCTGCCCGCTAACCTTTACTCCATTTAGTGTCAATGAATTCGATACTCATGATGGATGACATGCCAAAAAACTGTATAATATAGAAACATATTTGTCGGATGGCGTTCGTGGCACCAGCGAGAGCGCACGAGCACAGACGCGACGGTTCAAATGAAGCGCGGCGAAGGTTTCGGATTGCAACGCGTTGGCGCCGCTCGACACATTTGAGAAGTTAGCACACCCATTGAAAACGACAAAAAAACTACAACAATACACCAAAAGTTCGTCCGGGTCGTGCTTCACTTCACAACCTAACAGGCCAGCGGAACGGAACCGAATTTCGAATCGATTATCACATCCAAACACCTACTGCAATCAATAAATGCGAGCGATTTTAATGAACAAAATCGAAACGTTAATATGCACGCGCATAAATCATTGAGTAAAATCAGTGTCTTAATTAGAGTGAGGGATGTCAACGGAGCCCAATGTCTCCGTCCGGAATAAATCAGGATTTAAATTGCTTTCCGCAACGACACTCCCACCGTCGACTGGGCGTTAATAGCGCGTGCAACCGAAATCTTAGACGAATGGTTTGAAATATTTTTTTACTTTGAAATCGAATCTGAGACGTTTAAGTGTAGCCACACGTAAAAAATTAGAAACCGGGATTTATATCAACACAGCTTCACAGAACGAACTAATTGGACGGTTAGCTCGGAGCGTTCTCTAAAGTATGTGGATTTTGAGATATATTACTGTTTCCTTGCTTTTAACGTTTATTCGTTTTAAATTAAAACCCTAACTCGGGGTTTGCATTATAATTTGTTGTGATTTGTGTCCAGAAATTCGTACCGCATGTTACGACGGCGCGCTGAGGGAATTGATTAAAATCTCAGCCGAATAAAAGATATAAAGATTATTCGTATTATACAGGCTAATAATTATTGTATTGTGTTTTATTAATTTAATACAAGGTTTGTTAACAAACGTCAATTTCGATTTAATTATTCCGATCGCCCGGGCCGCGCGTCCCGTCGTAAATCAACCATAATAAAGCTTAGCTTTCGTCTGCTTTATTGACCAAATATACTTTTATCATGACAATTACATGCTTGTTAAAGGACAATTATATAAATCTGATGGTTTGGATTATTTAGAACGAGATTAGCAAATAACATTGAGGAAAAAAATAGAGAAACTAATTGAATTTGCGTTCATTTTAAAATACCTTTTATTTATGGTTTTATTATATACTTATACATTTATAAATCAATATGTCATTCTGTAACACAAGTAAACATACAAAACTAAACAGAAGAACAATCTACATATTTAATTAAGTAAACTGACGCATTATCTACAATTGAAAGGGTCTTTAAGAAAAACACTGCCTTAAATCAAGTTATCTTATTTGTAATACTAGAGGGTATTTTGTTTATCGCCAATAAAATTGTGAGAAGCGAAAAAACGCACGCTTATCTCAAATAGATAAATTGCAAGATGTTTGTTTTTGTTAAGAATGGGACAGGTAGTATTTCAAACGCACCTCGGTAAATGTGTAATACATTAAAATATTTAACAGAAATGTGGTAGGTCGCATTTCTCTTTCATTATGAGGAGATAAATTTGACAATTTGACACGTTTTATAAATGTTTGTATTTTTTTCTTTACCTATGTAACTTTGTCTTATATTTATGTAATTGACAGACACTTGAAGTGTGATTAAAACTAGTTTACAAGAGGTATGTTTTAGACCCAAAATAGCATCGCTAGATCTTAATCTAACTTGGTTATTAACCCAATAATTTGCAAACATCTAGAAATAACCCTGCGAATTAGTTAAAGTATTCCGATCTAGTTGTATGAAGAATTCGAGGAATTCCACGTTAAAACGGAAATCGGGAACGCGCAGCGGGCGGTCTCGACTCAATTAATAAATATCAGACTTCTCCAGATAGGAAGCAACGATGACACATTTAAATGTCTCATTGCTGATATGAGTGGACCATATTAAAAAAATGACGAGTGGACCCACACAGAGATATTTCCACTAACATATAACTCCATCAGCGAGAGAGGCAAATACGAAAATAATGATCAAAGTGTTTTTAGTGGAGAGACGACAAATGTCAAACAGTATGGTACGGTAGCAAACACGTGTAACATATTGTCTGACAATATTTACTGTTGCTTTATTAGGTCCCGGTGTATAAGAAAATGAAAACAGCCGCCGTGCGTTTCAAAGCAGATGTTATATGCTGCGGACGTACTGATGGACTAATTGGGGACAAATTTTATAATATCAATAGGCGTGTTTCTCTCTTATCGCGCCTCCGGATTTTTGTGATGTCTCACGAGGCGACGCGTGTTTTGACAATACCGTATCGTTTATACAAATTATTCAGCATGTCGTGTATTCCGCGCTGTTTACAAACAACGAAGAACGAATTTTTTTTAATGTATGCTTGGCGAGATCAAAGTCTATCGGAAGAGACAAATCCAAAGTGATCCTCATTAAGTTCATTTAACAAGTATTCGGATAGCAGAGGATGGTAATAAAATTCAAATCCAATTGCGTCGACTCTTGATTTACAACGAATCAATAAATGTGAAGGCTATCACAACAGTTTTTATTGCGCACACAATAAAAGTAATGTACTCTTGAAAAGCGCCAGGATGTCATATAAAACTTAATCAACGGAATGATTAAATACAAACGATCAATTAAAATCCCAATGTGATTGAAAAGCGTAATGACGGAATACTATGAATTTACTTAACAAACTGCAGTCTGGGTTAAGTATCACTTGGAGAGCGACGGGTTTGTTCAATATTGTTAACATTACACCAGAATACATCTATTAAGCTACAAAGCTATATAGAGATCTTATTGGAGCGATGTCTCTATCTACCTATCTCTTGTATATTGTTTTTAATATCAAGTAAAACCATTAATATAATCTTAATATGCATCGGAAAAATAAATACTACCTATAGGAAATGCTAAATTACAATTTCCAAAAAAACTTTTTAATTTTTTTTAAATTCACGTCGATCTTGTTTATTAACATCATACTATTAAACCTCAATATTAATTAAAACAACAAGCAACATTGCGAAGTTACAGTACGAAACACCAACTCGAATTCCCAAATTATATGACGACAATATATCAAGTGCGAGTGTCCGCATAAACAATAGGTGAAAAAAACAATTGTGAGATGGCTCGTAAAATAAAAGGGACGTAGATATGTCAAGATATGTGCTGCGGGGGGCGGTGCGCCGGCGCCGGCTCGCAGGACCCAATTAGAAGCACACCTTGGACATATGCGTAGGGTTTACTTACTTACTATTTTTTTAAAGGGGGCAAATGAGCAGGCGAGCTCTCTGACGGAAAGTGGTCATCTGGGTAAGGCTGTGGATTGAGTTGGCAGACTCTTAACCGTTTCCGTAGGTATGATGCCGCACAGGCACCATATATTAATCTTTGGCGTGGCGTTTGATGCCCGAGAGGATTCAAAATGTAAGGAAGTGTTTGTTGACGCCAGACACAACAGTTTGTGACACACCGCCGCATGGAATCGGTATCGGTTAAGACTTCTTGATGCATCCCGATTTTTATTGCATCGGAAATTCCTCGTGACAGAGCAAGGCGGTGATGTGTGGCAAAGGTTTTTTAATATGCCCTGTTGTTGACGGCCAGCTGTCAAGGTATTGCGTGTAGTACTGTAAGGGCAGCGGGTAACTTACTCTATAGAGTATATTAAAGGCTAAATATGACTTAATTTGGTGTACCAAATATATTTTGTACCAAATATAATAAATTGTAATGTATTCAGGGATTAGATAAATCATGTATAAAGATAAATAATACGATATTTTGAACAGCGCAGGGCTTTGCCTTCGCTGTATAATGTAGGTACACTGAGGACGAATTTGCTAGTGATTTTTGATTATCTCATATAATGTCCAAATATACTGGTCAATACAACATGAAACAAATCTATGATTCTCTTATGCCGGAATACTGCAACGTTATTCAAATTTAGGTACAACTACATTTGACAGTTCCCCATACGAGTTTGTCAAAATTACGAGACTTGAGGCGTGTTTAAATACTCATACATGATTTACGTATGAGTATTTGGCCGTTAAACTATCAAGGTTGAGTCGGAATTAGTACGTACCTTAGTTTTCACCAGCTTCGGGTTTTCCTTGCACATCTTCGCGAGCATGTGGTACTCACCCCGCGCCGCGCAGAGGATCCATTGCTTTTGCTTCGAGTCCAGAGGATCATTCTCCTTGTGATCTAACTGGAAGAACGAAAAATATTCCCTTAATAGACGTCAAAATCTGTATCAGTATTTAAGTGGTAATGAGATGATTATTTTTCTGTAACGAATTTGGTTTGTGGTACATTTGAATGACTGTTAAAGTCTAAAATTTACTTGTTTGCAGAAAATATGATTAATTCGAAAAAGTTAAAGGGATAGATATTTTACTTCTTTGCCTAGATTTAGACTATGATTGTACTTTATACTTTTATATTTGGTACAGCGAAATAGCAATGCGTATAGCCAGTTACTTTCGCTAAAATAGGTATAAGTACTAAAGATGACATAAACTATAAATAATAAAAATAATACTTACTGAAACTCGGTCTTCCTCGTCTACGTTCTGAAAGCATACAAGCAGGTTATTTACTTCCTTGATAACTATCTCTTTTCAATCTATTTTTAACCTTATCTAATTGATTTGATGACGGTCGACGATAATCCAACGCAATCCTAATCTCATGTGACGCACCCAATGACTCCAGTCACCTTTTTATAATCAGAACCTACGATTCGAATAAATATATCGACCATCAAGACTACTCGTGGTCTGAAAAAAATTAGTATTATAAATAAAGATGATATTTACATACACAATAAATATCTTAAAGACACATATAAATTAATCGGAACCTAATATTTCAAAATTAATAAATGAGTACTTATATTGTGAAAATAATATTTTGAATTAATGGTCAATAAATTCGAATTCTCCCGTCTTCAGGCTTACGATGCGATTAAACGCGATCTTGGAGTGACTTAAGTGTGTGGTATGTGTTATTTCGATAATGATACTTATTCTGTTTTAATAAGGTTTAATTTTGAAGGTGGGTTGAAAGGAGATAGGGCTATTGGCAATGAGGTAGTGGACGTGCGTTGCCCAGCATGACCACTTTACCACCTGTCGTTACATATTTATGTCTACACTATTCGCCCCACTGTTAGGGACTTCGATATTGACAAGATAACATCCTTAATGTGATGTGTTTGATTTAATAATAAGATTAAGTTTGTACGTTCCCAGTTTTTAAGTACTTAGGTAACAACAATTAACTATTAATCTTAGAATGATGTATTGTTTTACGTCCTCATTATGAACACATTAGTTATTCGAAAAATTATTAATATAGATTATAATAATAATAGGCATCTCTTTAAGACAAATGCCTTCATAGATGGAGCTAACGACATTCCAAAATCGAACAATTAGTTTTAACAGTCACCAAACATACGTTGTACTTTTAAAATAATTTTCGTATAAAAAAGAAGTGTTGATATTTAAAGCGAGATCAATTAATTTTGTCGTACATAAATTAGATGCAAAAAAAAGGTGATTAACATTTGCAAGTCCCAAGAAGGGCCGCTTTAAGACTAGACGTCTAGGAAATTGTCTGCAATAAAATGGAAACAAGGCTAATTTGTTGCACCTACGTAGCAATAAAGCCTCGGACCCTTGTTAACACGTAACTAATCTATGTGGTAATGAATAAAATAGATGCATATTTGGCTACATAATCTTTGGCGAATAATTTCTCAAATCAATTTGAACTTTAGATCCTACGAATATATTGGTCAGTAGGCGATTGGAGACATTCTGGAACGAAAATTTATGAGGCTAGAATGTTTTATAAATCTATTTATTTAACCCTTAAATCTATAATATCTCAGTGTTATATTTTAATTTAAGTCTTCAAATTTATTAACAAAAAATCTGAGAAAAAAAACTATCAACAGAAAGCAGTGTTATGCTTTCGAACGAATCGAAAATCCTCAACAACCATTTTTACACTTGTGAACAATTAATAAAAAAAAACCCAACCAAGCGACTGTCTAAAACAATGTGCGTAGGTACTATGCAAAGGACGAAGTTGACGTTAAAATTTACGAGATACGAATTGGAGTCATGAGACGCCAGCGCGTCGGGAAGGGCGCTCGCGACGGGACGCCGGCCGCAGTGCGAAGCCTCGGTATGGCGGCACGGCACGATCGATACACATCACTATTTGGGTATAGCTGGTCTGATATAATGTGATGTTATACTCAGTGTTGTAGCTAGCTATGTCCAAAAGCAATAGCCACATCGTGAAAGACCAGAGTTGGGACTAAACTCAATCCTAGAGAGTCCTGAAAGACACCACTGTTAGCGCATAGCTGGCCCTATACAATACGAAGTGATCGACAATATTGTATATACAAAGCTTATAGGAGCTATAATTCATATATGAAAACTAGCCAAGACAGACATTAGGCTACAATACATTATCCTACGTTATACGAAGATATGATATGTTATACTGTTACTTATAAATAAATTTCAGGACTGACACTTGGCCTGCTGGAACATCGCTATGGTATAGTATCAGCCTCGCTGCAGGCACAACCAAGAGACATAAGTTATTATGGACACAAATTCAGTAATAGTCTTATTGTTTAAAGTATTACCGTAGCATAAGTTAATTACGCGGTAAATAAATTGACATTTGCTCAGCAAATTAGCGTCTATCAACATACATTAGTAACAAAATAATGTTGTTTAATGTTATTTTTAATTCTTATCGATTTAAATCCTCACCTTTTATATTTTTATATTTTTTTTTGTCTTTTGACTACGAAAATACTATCCTTGACAACTGTCATTAGTCAACTTATATGCCGATAAGTACCTATGGTATTAAGAAAATAAATTATTTTAATAGAAGAAAAAATAGGATTATCTATCAAGACATGTTTAATGGAAAATATGAGTTTCTCATTTAATCCGTGCTCTATAATTGTCTCGTTATCTAAACATCTCTTTTGAAATTCATCAATTACTTTTAGTAAACTCCTAACAACGTTTATGACCACAATTTGAAGCACGCGACGCCGTAGAAAATTACCTTAAGCATAATTATAAAACGGCAAGTAATTTTCAGTATTCATGACCGTCTAGATGATGAGTCAAGACCTGTTATTAAAAACAAGATAAGAGAAAATAATATTTACATAACTACAACCGATCGACACAATTGCAAACAACATTTTGTATCTGATTATGTACGACAAGAATCATTATAGACAAGGGGATTAGACGAAGCTTTAGCTACACGATAAGATTTTATCGGACATCAGATACGACGGACAGTATTACTTAATTTGACTATTAATTTACAATGGCTCGTGTATCTGTATGCAAATGGGTTGTTTGAACATTTTTCTGCACTAGCTCGCTGCATATTCGATTGTTCTCGCGATATATAAGGCCCTTCGTGCAGAAGGCAAAGCAAATCTATAGCTGAAATTTCAATCTACGAGAAAAGCAAAACAAATTTGTGGAATTAGTAACGTCGAAACTAATATCTCGTTACCATGCTTCAGTTGTAGCTACAAACATCGCAATGATTTTTAAGAAAGGGGGTATTTCACGAGTTCCAACTAGGGTTACATTGGCAGACTAGACTCTATAAACCACGTGCTACTAGAGTTGTTGCAAAGTATACTGTCAAAGATTAGTACAGCCTCGTTTACGCAGGGCCTAAGCCAGCACCATATTCAATAAGTGGCTAATTCATCCGTTGGTATTTGTATAGGATCGACAAGGCTCGTTGATCGCGGCGTCGCCGTTGATGGCTGCAAGTGATTCTCGGCACCATTGCGAGAACAATGAAATCGGTCATATTTTCCTGCCAGATCGCAGCGGACCGTGATCGCTTATCGTTCGCATCGTGCATAACAACTATGGTGCGTTTGTTTAAAACAATCACGTGGTACTTAAGTATTAACGTTGCTTATATTCACTAGCTTCTTGACGGAATTGTGTCAACTAAATAGATTGAAAGCTTTAGTGAGTATTTTGGGCGAAAACAACTACCTAATATTAGATGAGACATTACGTTATTAATTAATATATATTATTGCATCGTTACAACGAATTTCAATTTTTGTTTATACCCTGCCGAACTAACTAGGGTTCAGTAGATCCGTAAAGAGACTTTTTTTTATAATGTTTTAAATTATTATTTAAGATAGTACCAATATTTAACATCTAGCAATATAGGCAAATAATTAATTTTACGTCTATCTACGTACATCTTCTTGAATTGTATACACGAAGGTTCATGTATACAATTTAAGTCGGTGTCCTGAGCTCATAATGACGTCGGTAGCACTAAAATTACCGCGAAGTAGGGGCGATGGTAATAAAACTGTTTACAAGAGTACTACACTACTAAAAAGGAATTGAATTTTGTCTTTAGGACTTACTTAGCAGAAGCTTTAAACCATGACATTAAGCTAGCCTCTCGGAATACATTAACTTGACAATAAAGAAGTTCGAATGTCATAAAAGTGGATATAAAACTTAGCTCCTGGCTAAATCAGTTGATATTAGATCGAATGAGTCCGGTCACGAAGTGTATTGAGAGACTCAAATGTACTAACTACCAAATGCACGAATGACCTTTTTAAAGTCCAACATTAACGTCGCACGTGCGCTTAAGAGTCACACTATGGTAATTGTTGAGGGACAATCGACCTCAAGTCACGAGGGTGTATTCAAAACACTATGCGCCATGAATAATGATGACGATATTGACATTATCGACGATATAGATCCAAACGCGTTCAATTACATTCTGATGGCTATACCTATATATAGAATTTACACGAATGACGTCGTAAATCTACACTTACGTAAAGCAAATGTTTAGTTGTTTTTATAAATCGATAGCTAATATGCCATCAGATATTTTATATGGTATCTTATCAAGCAAGATAATATATAATATGTATGTCCGCGCTAGTTCCTACATTTACAGTTGAATGAATTCACTATTATTATCCGTTTAGGTACTTTTTAATGACTAATATTTATATTGCTATATTTTTGAGTTATATTATACTTTTATTTTTGCATTACATAAAATCAATGAACGACAATAATTATCCTTACGTCGCTTTTTCTTTCCTTCATCAAATTACAGCGAATGCTTTTAAGACCAAACATACTAGTGCTGCATTAGATGCGCCAGTCGATTCATTAATTTGTTTCAGATTTAAAGCGTTTTTATTTTAGAATAAAAACGTTACAGCTATTCGACAATTACTATTTTTATTTATGTTATAAATACATTGTATTGTAGTGTATAGAGTTGATAGTAACTAATCTATAGTATATCGTATTTCGTAAAATTAAATTTCAGTTCCATCAAGTACCTATACAATACGAAGTATAACTAATATTAACAAATAAAGGTAATTTACTTTTTAAAAATTAGGCTAACTTATATCGTTTTGATATTAAAAAGTCAAAGACTTCTGGTGAAACACCAAAATGCTTGTAAGCATAGTATAATAATGTCTACCTACAATCGTGAGATTATTCTAAAACCACCCATATGTTGTATATTACGCTTCGATAAAATTGATATTATACTTAAATCCGTTCACATAATAACAAAATTACCGCATTATTCGCATTTATTGGATACTGTGCGAGATTTAAAATCGTAATTGGCCGTCGAAAGGAAGCGCATTAAAAAACTTAAACGTATAAGATGTTCGTTCGGGTTTAAAATCCTTTTATAGCTTAGCGCGGAAAGAGGACTTTCATAAAGTCTTTGTAGATTAATTTTTTAGAAAGTATTTCAATTGACGAACGGAAGCGAGCGTCGACGATCTATTTCAGTGTTGATTTATGCGGCAGGATCTCTTCGGCCGGGTGGCAATGTGGCATATTTGAGCAACGGATTGTTCGTCTATAATTTATTAGCTTCCGCGTCGCCGGTAATTGAACTTCTATATCACCAACTCGTGTCAATCCTGTTTTGAAAGCGTGTAAGTGTGCCGCTAATTGTTTGATAGGCGTTAATAGTTAACATTGATGTATTAATGTTGTCCATGTTGGCAAATGTTTGTTCGTAGTCTGTTTCAACTTTCAAGAGCAGAGCATGTTTCTAAGCTGCATTAAATTGTTTTCTATCCGAGATTGAACCGGCTGGTGGACAAAACATTATCCTTAGTTAAATACTACATTAATTCATACGCAAATGGACTCCTGTATAGTGGTCTGTTCTACCAGATATAATAATTGTTAAAGCCATTAGCTCCACGTGGGCGTGCGAAGAGCGACCTAATATTTGTCATTAGAAGCTTTTGTTTTTGCATTGTTACCCTCGCAGGGGTTGTCCCATTCATATGTATCGGAGTTTTTTCTGCTTAATGGTTTGATATTCGGGTATTTTTAAATGTCCCCATTGGGATTCATTATACGTCTGTGGAACATTTTTATTTATTATATTAAAATATTCATAAAAATGATTTATGGGAGCTGACGGCGTCCGTGTGTGTAATAGAAATTAGCTTGCAGGTTTGTAATATTATGCAGGTTTCCTCGGGCGCCGCGAATGTACCACATTTAGCCGTTCGCATTAACTTCTCGATATCCCGGCGCGATCACGAAAAATTAATATCGATAATAATCTGATTCACGTCATTTCGACCGCCAAAGGGTCATGACGGTTTTACAATTCAATTAGCTGAGCCAGGTGTCGACGAGTAGAAACATTTGCCCAAACCGCAACCAACTATTCATTATTCAAAAGAACTTTATTAGAACAAATAACCGTGTTCATAGTTTTATGAGTTGTATTGGCGTTTACACTCGAAGACTAAGTACTATTATTACTATTCAGAGTGGTTATTCCTATACTGTACTATGACTAAACTTGTCGTCGACTACCTGATGATGTTGTATATTACCTGGATGCTACTAATTATGTTATTATAGAATAAATGTTACGTTTGAATAAGGAGCTAAGTCTTAAACATGAATATAATTACCTATACGTAAAGTTGATGTTTTTCCATTAACATAATTATTGCTTTAAAGTGGAGATACATTTAAATTTGAATATAAAATTTGCAACTACTATAAATTTAATATATTCAAATTTGCTTGGTTAAAACTGTTGTTAGCAAGACAATTTTTTTAATGAACATCAGTTCTACAAATGATACTACTACAGTACCTAGTCTGGACATTTTTTATTATTTTTTGGTATAATTAAATAATTCAAGTGTTGCAAAAAGGTGTACGCAATGAAATCTACACCAAACACGACGCTATAATTATCTGTTTATCAATTTACTAGATTTTATCCCCTCAGTGTTCTAAACACGATTAAACAAACCGAGTGTTAAAACGCACCTGCCCTTACAATATAAGCAGGAGAAACCAATTTATAAAAATATGAATACTGATGAACGGGACGTCAAATTAATGCTTCTAAAAGCTAATTAAGTATCGACGTATCTTAGCATATTTTATCCTTACAATCGAATAAAACATATCATTTGACAGACACTTAGCTAAATCGTTATAACGAGGCTCGTCGTTATCACATTGTAAGGGTCAAAATATTTGACCACAGCTGGTAAACAGGTGCCGCAAGACTCGAGGTCCCAAATTCGTGTAATTAGACCGCATACAAAGTTATAATTACCTAAGTAAATAGCCAACGACGTGAGTGAAAGTGATAATTAAAATACGATTAGCTTCCTCAACTTGGTGTGTGTTTGGTGATGCAACTTAAACCCTTTTGCTTGTTAATAGATGTGAATATTAATGATTGGATAGCTACGCGTTATTTAATAGTGTGGGATATAAATTAATTTCTTATTACTTTAAATTATTAAAAACTTACTAGCTGTTGCCCGCGACTGTCGCGTCGACTTTCGTATAAACTTGGACCCCTCCTTCCTCCCTTATAACCCTTTTTCTAGTAAAAAAGTAGCCTATGTTTTATCTCAGGCTCTAGACCATATGTGTACCAAATCTCATTACAATCGGTTCAGCGGTTTGGCCGTGAAAGCGTAAAATTATAAAAAGTTTCAACCCCTGGCGCTTTTTGGGGGTTGATTTATGTCTTTCCCCAGGCTTTAGACTATCTTTTTACCAAATTTCGTTCTAATCGGATCAGTAGTTTTAACGTGATGGAAAGACAGACAGACAGAGTTACTTTCGCATTTATAATATTAGTAAGGAAGTAGGGAGGACAAAAACATCTAAAAACTGATATCGACTTTTAAGTATATGGGTCAAATCTTGCACGGGTATTATATAATATATTATACTACCTACCTTGTTATCAAAATTATCCATTCTCTTTATTCAGCTTTTAACAAAATTGTCTTAAATACAGTTCAACACCGTTCCGTTCAATTCATTTGTAGTATCTTTTAAATATAAACGCAACAAAAGGTCCTACTGTAAAAGTTGTTAAAAAACACACACTAAAAATAAAATAATTTACAAAAATAAATAAATTGAAGTAAGATAAAGATTATACAGTATCATGTGGTGTAGAGTATCATAATAATGGACAGCCTTTACATATAAAATTATGTAAGAGTATATTACATTTTATATATTTCATATAATATGGTAGCCCTATAAATTAGGTCCCAAAAGAGTGGTACAAACTGCGCCGAATACAAAATGTTAAAAATTTTGGGTCCACGGAAGAGAATTGGAACAAATTATTTACAAATTATTTTATTGTTTTTCCAATAAAATTATACTTAGGACACTATTCAATTTCAAAAGTTGAACTGCCATTACATAACCATTTTTTTAACTTTGAACATAATTAAGGAAACTTCAATAAAAAAAACCTAGATTTTAGAACCTTTTTTAACCGACTTCAAAACAAGGAGGTTTCTCAGTTCAACTATATACCTATATGGCCTTTTTTTAATATTAGAGAACAGCAAATTTATCTTTTATTCAACCTCCTTAGTACTTATTTGATTTAAAACTTCAAATTATAAATATTAAAAATCCAATACTATACATTTTAACATATTTCTAGCTTATGTTTGTATTTTTATCTGTATGTATGTATTATGTATCCAAAACTTTACTATAATTTATATGCATAAGAAAATGAAATTTAAACTAATTTGAAAATACAAAGGAATCTGAAAGTACAATATTTATAGTAATAATATATCCATAATATAAAAATTAATTGCTATATGTGTTGATAAACGGCCAATGAAATCTATTTTTTTAAAGATTCCTTGAACTATGAATGTAGTTCTAAAGCGGAGAAAAAAGGTTATGTGTATAGTACAAGGTTGCTAGTAGTGTAGGTACAGCTCGAACAAAGTTGAGTTTAGTCAGCTAGTCTATATCTAATATTATAAAGAAGTAAAAAGTTTGTGTTTTTTAAATGGTAAGGGGTAATCTCAGGATCTACTAAACCAATTTTAAAAATTCTTTCACCAATAGAAAGCCACATTATTGCTGAGTGTTATAGGCTATATAAAAAAAGGATTGTTAACATTATGCTCAACTCAGTGGGCACGGGTCAGCTAGTGTTTAATAAAATAGAACAAAAACTTACCGAAGTGTTGAAACTCAGTTTGTTAGACTTCAGAACATCACTCTCGGAAGCCATTCTGTTGAACATTTGCTTCCTTTCTTTTACAGATATCTTCTGTTCACTATCTATTAACATACTCTCACTTCTAGAAGAAGTCAATGTCGGTGTTTCATTTAAATCAGTGCCTTCATTGGGTATAGACATTCTCGGACTTATGTTAAGAGCATTCGGACGTTTGTCGGAGAGTGATTTGTCCGATGACTTCCTTCGTGGATGAACCTTTGGTGGTACATCATCAACAATGTCTTCAGGTTCTTGTGCCTCATTTTGTGGTTCTACCGGAGTTTGTAGTATAGGTGATTGAGGGACAGTTGTGTCTTGTAAGATTGTCCCGAGGACATTGAAGTCTTGGTTTAGCTGCAAAGGTGGTGGTGGATTGTTTGGAGGGTCAACGACCTTTTCCACCTCAGGTACTTCTTCAGTTGGAACCGATACCTCACTTTTAACCTCATTTCCTCCCTCATTTTCCTTAAGATTAGCGGGTAAATATTTTTTCTTAAGTATAAGCCACTTCTCATTATTAAGATTTTTTATTATAGCTAATGCATTTACATGTTTCTTGAAAGTGTTTCGTGCTTCATCTAAAAGAGATAATTTTAATTGATATCATACATTGGTAAATGTACTTTTACAATATATAGGAAAATTAAACCTTTACAGCCTTATCAAGGAAATATAAATAACCTAGATAAGTTATGTGTCATAATTACGTTAGGTACACTCACCTCTCATATTCGGGTTCATCAAAAATACTTTAAAGTGCTTAACCAAATCATGATTGGTAACCTTGCCGTTATGTGCCAACATGAACTTTAAAATTTCATCAAAACTTAACTCGGCCGGTGCTGACATATTGTTATAATAAAATAATCTTGAATCACAGTAATTTCATTGAAAATAAATTTGAGACATCGGTAAACTTTACTGTAACACTTTGTAAACGTCAAATTCATAAAGTCAAAACAAAACAACGGACTGACATAATATGTCAAACATGCGAGACACTAGTCGCGTGGTTTCATGCTTAACGTTCCTTTCCACGTAAAACGAGATTAGTACATTTCTCATAACAAAATGAGTGAACAATATTTAACTGAAACTTATTTAATTTTATATGGAAATTGTATTAACATTAATTACAAAAAATAGCAGACATTATAATAAGGTGATAAAAGAAAGTCGTCAATATTTTTACTTGCAAATAAGGAAAAGTAGATATATGATTAAAATAATTGTGTATAAATTATTGATCACCTTAAAAACTTTAAGAAAATGTTATATTAATTTTACTATTTCTCTATCGTTCCAAGGGAGAAACACGAAGCAGCTTTAACAAAGATAAAAGTAACCTGTCAGATTACATTGTATATTACGTGTCGAAATATAGGGAACTTGTTTATTTTAATTTGAACAATTATTTATTAATGTTTATGTCATGTTTAAACTACAACACTCGCGAGTCGGGACAAAGTGTTTGAGCACGTCAACACGTTCAATCAGCGGTAGTCTTATATATTTTGTACTCATATTAGTAACAATAACATGTTATGTACTTATTGTATAGCAATTTATTTTTATACCTACTCGTACGTTCTAATTTTTTTGTGTTAATTTTAAGATTATTATTAATTTTGATTAAATGAGAAGATGTAGGACAATATTCTGTATAATATATATAGTATGTAATGGAATTAATAGAATGTAGGTTAATATAACTGTCAGTAGGATACTTTCATAGCTATGAAACATACTTTGAAGTAAATTTGAAGATGAAAGCGAAATCGCCAGTATACTTGCAGTTAGCACTAGAAAGATATTATAAAAAAGGCTCCATCTTGATAGGACAGCCGTCTAGAAAAGTCGATAAATGAATTCGATATTCTTTTACAAATAAAACACCAAAAAATGCTATAAACAAAACAATGGATGAGATCAAAATAATGTTAATAAATAAAATAAATTAATTAATTGACACTTATTTATGATTTCTTATTTTTGTTGACTTAAAAAAAAGAATGAATTAATCGACTTCTATAGTGGACTGTACATGGAAAATTATCTTCAATGGATCCAGACAATCTGAAAATTGTTGTGACCGAGTACTGTTTTACTGTAAAATGCTAGACTTGGTACTGTATAGCTATTTCGGAGGAAGTATTAGTTCCTTATTAGGAAACTTTCCGGACGTGCCTTACCTATGCGCTCAAACTTCGATATACCTCGTAGTTCGTACCTAACCCGCGGCCAGGAGATGTGGACTTCCCGGAGTAACAAGAATTAGACATTAAACTTTTAATTGGAAGCTTGTAAGGTCTTCGCAACTTCATTCGCCGTAAGTGTTTAATTATGTTATGCGCTTCGGTTTTTATTAACTAGTGTTTGGAATGGGTAAATCTAAATTGGACTTTAATTGAAGTGCTCGTAAGTTTACAGTTTTCATAGTAGGTATCTTTAATCGTATAAGTTTAATTATATTTACAGAATGTTTAAAGTGTGAAGAAATAATAATATAGCATAATGGTATATTATTTACCTGCTTAGTGCTTATCTTTCGTTAAGCAAAATGGTTTAGGTAACAAAATGTGATAACAAGTTTTTTCTACTCTAGAACGAAACCCAAATATTCATACTCTATGTGTGTCCATGATTTGAGGATAACAATGCACGTCGTATTTATTAGATAGATATACCTACTTCGAAAGAAAAACTTAGAAAAACATCGGTTTTTCTCAAATTTGTATTTTAAAACGTAACCTGGAGTTACAATTTGAAAATTATATGGGACATAGCTGTTATGTTTATTTCTGTGGCGGAATTTCTCGCTTTGAATTAGTATTATTAGCACAAAAACTCTCATCTATTTTAAAATGTATCTTATACCGAAGGTGTTAGAGCCGTTAGGCTCGTAATGCAACTTAATACACAAATAAGGTCTTTTTTAAAAGCAATACCTAATATCATGCAGATTGTGCATATTTACTCCTTTATAGGTTAGTTTAAAAATCCATACACGAAAATATGCAGAAGAATATTTGAATATTCATCGTCTAAACTCGCCAACTTTCTGAACATTGCCACATGTAGCATTCTTAGGTCTATTCTTATATTAGCCTCAATTTAAATGCTGGTACATTTCAAAACGAGTTAAATTTAAATGCCAATTTTTCACTATTTCTGTACCTAGGTATTGCCATATCACAGAACTTTGGTCTTTAACATTGCTAATTAAATTTGCTAGGTAATAGTTAGGTCGTGTATAAGGAGAAGTTGCACTTATGTATAAAAAAACAAATGCCTATAATATATCTAGAAATATTATTTTGTATTTACCTTAAGACACTACGTAGGTACCTACTCTGAGAAAAGATCTTCTCAATTAAAATGTGAAGAGATAGACTTAAAACGCTATACATACCTACATGTAAAAAGCTTATAAGTAAGGAATCTTACTGTTGAAGGTTTAAAGCTAAGTATAATTAATTTCAAGTATATTACTAGCTAATAAAAAGTCTTTTAAAAAATATAATATACACGTCCGGTTCGAAGGACCATAATAAGTAAAGTAAGCGTAAATGGATTTTATTGTAAAAGGCAAAATAAATATTTGAGATAATAAGGCTTTCAAGATCTCAATAAGTAATAAATTTACATATCATACCTAATATAATATTTGATTGTTATATTTCTAGAAAAACGTCTATTGTAAAAAATTAATTGAGAAATTATATTCAAAACCGCACTTTTAGTCCAATTCACCTTCAATTAAAAAGTATTCTTATATTTATTATTATAGTATTTTTACTGTCTCTTTTATAATATATTTTTTACTTTAGGTTTACAACTTTTAAACAATGTCAAATTCGATTCACAATTTAACATCAGCTCCCTTCTATGAATTTGCTTAAACTTCCTTACGAATAGGTACGATGTAGGTTGGTAGATTTCGATGCAGAAAGACTATCGTCTTTCTACCAGTGGGGTTTTTAACTCGTCCGGCAAAATCGTAAGAGATTTTTCCACAGAAACACCCTTTTTGGTTAATAATAATTGGAGGTAAATCGTATGTATTAAAGAGTTATTCATTATGGATCGAATAAAAAGGCAATAAGTTGAGTATTTATCAAAGTTTCAATGTAATAAAATTATTATTACCAAAAATGTTTTTTATGTTATCATAATATGTTCGAAGGAAAATCAAAGCTTACGGTCAAGCTTCTGGATACATGATACATATTTTTATCAAAGATTTACCTATAAACTAAAATAATATACCTATAAACTGCGCATAGCATCTTGCGTTTATTTTTTTAATCAATTTCATTCGTGAATATGACTAAGCCTATGACGGTTACTAATATTGAGGTAAGTATTAATAATAATAAAATTTGTTTAGTGGATCCAGAGAATACTTATTCTGCCTTCTACAACCTTGGAAAGATTTTTTCATATGAAGGAACTAGCGACTTACCCCGGTTTCGCGTCTATAGGTATACCTAATACGTGCATGATATGTTTAAATCTTCCTAGTGAATAACTCCTTTAATTAAAGCCCGCATTATTCGTTGAGCAGTTTTACCCATCTCAGTATACATAAAGGCAAACTTACAGAAAGTCAGTTTGTTTTATATCTACGTGATATGGAAACGGTTAAGTCACCTGTCAAATTTTATATCTAACTTAGATAGTTTCTTTAATTGCCATCGTAAAAATTCGCATTCAAAATTAAATTGCTATAAACCTTGCAGTTTGAGTTCAATGTTTGATGAGAAATTATATACAAAATTATGCGTAGGTATACATACATTTTACATATTAAACTTTTTTTATTTAAATTGTCATTTATCGCTATATTTTATTATTTAATTAATATTTTATTATACTTTCAATACCTACATATAAAAATAATGCCTATACTAACGTTAAAAGCATACCTAGGCATACATACATTTAATATTGTTTTACTCTAATTTGTATTTAAAACTATTGGTAGTTCTTTTTTTTAAATAGCAGATATAGATGTAGGTACTTAAATGAGTACTAACTTTTTCGAATAAGTTTTCATATTTTTGGACTTTTAAAGCTAAAAACTTTTAGATGTTCAAAAAAATTTTGTGCAGAGAAAATAAATGTTTGTTCCAATAGTTGGTGATGGTCATAGCTGGTAAGGTACGGCCATGTTGCGGCCTCGGACGGCGGGAAATCGCTGCCGCCCATGGGAGGCGTGAGGCGCCAAGCCGCGGGAGAGGGACGGAGAGATACGCGCGAGAGGTGCCAAACAGAGAGAGATGCGAGGCGGCGCGATGCAGAGGGCGTTCGTACTCCGGCACGCACTCCTGTTCCGGTCGCGTCGACGGGCGGCCGGAATCCCGCTCGCAAGTCGCAACACGACTTTTCCGAACACGATTTTTGAACGCTCAACGGGCACGACTCCGCGCCCGAATTTTTCTCACTCACACCCGGTGACAGTTGTGCGCGAACCGTCCCCTTCCCGCCAACTTCGCACCAAGTTTTTGGCGCGAAACACACGAACTGTTGTGCGTAAAATGTATGGAACTTTTGTAAGTGAACATTGAGCTGTGTTGTGGCACTGCTGGCTGGCTGGAGTTTTTCATAATGGATGACTGGGAGCGACACGTGACTCCCCTTCTTCAAGACATGGGCTGCTCCAATGAGGAGGCCCAAGATGACTTCTTCCAGCAAGATGTAAGTCAAGCAGTTGTTATAAGATGCGCTATCTTATCAAACGAGTACATATTAAATTCAAACACTGAGATGTTTACTTAATGTAGAAATAGAACATTAGAATAAATTATTATTTAAAGACCTACAAAACAGTATATCTACTTAAAAATAAAACTAACTAAAGAAATGGTCACTGAAAACTTGAGAAAGTAAGTAGGTGCTTGTCCGAACTAAATGTACCTAAGTTATGACAGTTTAATTGAATAAATTCTTAACGAAAGCCATAGAGGCTTTGTTTAAATGTCAAGTTGGGCTTAGAGATAAAAATGTTTTCCCTTTTAAGTTTATGAGTGAATAAGTTAATATACTCATATATAATAAATAAAACATTTTACTTTAATATAAACTTTTCTGAATATAATTAGTTCTAATAAGAATCAAACTAAAGCTTTTGTTAATTACAAGCTATAAAAAACATTTTATTTATAACCAATGAAGTATTAAATATAAAAAAAAACTATTACTATAATATTATAAAAAATAAAAAATAGGAAGATTGTAAAATTAAAAAAGAAATCCTACAACCCATTTTAAACACTTCATTTCAGGCAAAATCAATAAAAACAAACAAAAGTCAGTTTAATTTAATTATGTAAAATGTAGGTACCTACCGTCCTACAAATAACCTGGGTTTCCCAATAGACTTCGTTATAATATCATATAAGTATACATAGAAAGGGCGTATACACAGCCTTCAAAGGGGTAGATAATGGCAGGGTTCAAATAGACTAGCAATTTAATGGAATATTGAACATTCACTTTGCCATAAGTAACCTTTTTGCGGGGATTGCTGTGTAATTTAAAAAAAAATACTGGCTGTAAACTCGTAAAGAGTACAAGATATATTAAGATACTGAAGATGCTACCTGAATTACTTACTACTGTATATGGCGCATCACTTGTCTGAGAAATATTAAAAAAAATATTAATGTTTCTTGTTAAGTTTTTGTACGGAGTAGGTACGTAAAAGAATATTTTTATTTTAAAAATAAAACATACATATTTTTAAAAAGTTTTGATCTAAATATCTTAAATGTTTCTTGTAACATTGTTGAAGAAAGAGAAGAAAGAAATATTAAGAAATTTGTAGTCAATCATAATAATAATATAAAATATAAAATATAAAATATAAAAAAAGCGAACCTTTTGCTCAATTCTCTTTACAGCATTAGACATTTTACATCGAAAAATAACGTCTTCATCATCATCTTTACCTAAATATACATTCTTGGCATTGATATAAAGAAGTTGATTATCTGTCATCAAATAGAAAAAATTTAAAACAATTTATCTAGGTTTAGAGGGTCGCTATAATTCATTGTACACCGATCAAACGTCTTAATGCACACTGCATAATAAAAAATCTATTTCGCCTTGTCTCTTTTATTTTAATACAATATTTTAAAATAGCTTTCATAGTTCGATATAAATTATTCCTAAGCACAAAGACGTCAAGATACAATGAAATCATAAATAATCTTTTTAAACATTTTCATGTTCATGGAAATCAAAAGAGATTTCTTTGTTTATGTTTTCCCTTTGACGATTCAATTTAAGAGCTAGGAGAGCATTTATTTGCATAATTTGATGGTATACTTAGCTATTAAAAATAATTACGTTGTAGTGAAATTTTAAAATGCTTTTTCAAATAGTATTACCTACTTCAATAAATGTAGTTAGAGGTCTAAGATATTATAAAACAAAAGGAAATTTTACTAAACAATTATTTAATTAAGTACCTACACGCGTCACAGAATAATGTTATTCAATAAACAATGCGTTGTTCACATTGTTTTTAATAGAAAGTTACAAATAAATCGCGAGTAACAATAGCAATAAGTTTGTGAATAAAAAAGCAGTCGAAATTCTCATGAACAATCGCATTAGAATAAATTCGCAATGAATAAACTTGGAAAGTGTTTAACAAACTGTATACACGCTAGTGTTGGTTTATCCAAGCGAAGAGTAAATGGAAAATTGTTGAATTTTTATCACGTACCTATTCACGAAATTCAGTGGCTCGTTTGTATTGAAAATGTTCGACGCGGGAGTAAAACGTTTTTACAGCAATTACTGAGACTTGTCTACTTATTGCTCATTATGTGTATTACGTGGTAATTGGACGTTCACTGATAAAAAATACCCTCAACTATTTATGCAATTTGTTCGTTATTTGCACTTGATTAGGTAATGGGAGTGAACGCGTCCTGTCTATCATTACATAGTTTAACAGTCGCTTTCTGCTGTCTGTCTCTATGTATGCTTAAATCTTTAAAATCGATTTTCATTCAGTTTTTTAAATAGAGTGATCCAAGATGATCTCTGTTCCTTCTGCATATAAATGACTTGTTGCAAGTTGACAACCTTCATTGCTATGCAGATGACAGCACTGGTGATGCACTATACACCGGCCAACGCACTCTTTCTCGGGATCACGTCGCTGAGTGCCGGAACCGACTTGTGTCTGAAATGGAATCCTTGCTTGAGCAAGTTTCCTCCTGGGGCCAGACTAATTTAGTCCAATTCAACCCCACAAAGACACAAGTCTGCGCGTTTACCGCAAAAAATCACCCTTTGTCGTAACAGCTCGGTTTCAGAACACTCCCCTCAATCCTACAGCCAGTATCGGTATCCTTGGTGTCACCATCTCGAATGATGTTCAATTTCGTAGTCATTTGGAAGACAAAGCCAAGTTAGCATCTCAAAAACTCGGCGTGCTCCGCAGAGCGGGGCGGTATTTCACTCCAGGCCAACGCCTGCTGCTATATAAGGCACAGGTTAGGCCTCACATGGAATACTGCTGTCACCTCTGGGCCGGAGCACCTCAGTACCAACTTCTGCCACTTGACCGCATCCAACATCGAGCAATTCGACTGGTTGACGATACAGATCTTACCGATCGGCTTGATACTTTAGCCTTGCGAAGGGACGTGGCTTCTCTCTGCGTCTTCTATCGCATTTACTATGGGGAGTGCTCCGAGGAGCTTTTCGGAACTTTACCTGCAGCTGAATTCCACCACCGCACTGCACGTCACAGGCTGCAATACCATCCGCACCACCTTGACAGCTGGCAGTCAACCACAGTGCGATTTAAACGGAACTTTTTGCCACGTACCACCACCTTGTGGAATCAGCTCTCTCATGCGGTTTTTCCGATGAATTATGACTTGGGGTGCTTCAAGAAACGAGCGTACATCTTTCTAAAAGGTCGGCAACCCACTTCAGAGTTGTCAAGCTCTGCAAGTGTTCATGGGCGGCGATGACCACTTACCATCAGGTGGCTCGCCTGCTCGTTTGCCCCCTATGCTATAAAAAAAAAAAAAAGATGAAGGTTTATATATATCTTCGTGTGAAGCCGGGGCAGGTCGCTTGTTGGTTAGATGTAATAAAGGCTTTTGTTTGCTAAGAATAATATGTTTAACTATATGTTATCGTAAACGCATCTACAGCTGCCAAATCTGCAGATGCGTGCGGATGACATTTTCAGCAAAATGTCCTGTCGTTGTTTTTTTCATGTCCTCGAGATAAGATCTTTGGAGTAGTTAAGTGGACAAATGTTGGCACTCGAAACTGTAAACAAACTAGGCTTTTTAATACAAACTGTAATTTATGGTGCCAGTATCATTTTTGACCTTGTTTTTAATAATAAGCTAAGCCTACTATAGTATTTTTACAGTCTTAAAAAGCTAGCATTATATTCGTGAGATCGCTAACGAAACTTGCACATATTCCCGATTTTCTGTATAAAATGTTAAATATTAATAACACTCTATTTAATAAATACAAGTTAATGAAAAAGAATATTATAATAATTTTAAATCATTATACGTTTAAGATATTTTAGTGTAACACTATTCTTTACGTAGATTATTTTTATTTTATTAGTTTCTCAGCCATCGGAGCCTGATGAACCAAATAACTGTGACAAATCTTGTATATAAAACCACAGAATACAGCTAGTGTTCAATAAAACACATGTCGATTCAATTAGTGGCCTTTAGATACCCTAATTAATGTTTGTATAAAATGAAACAACCGCATTACGAAATGCTTTTAAAACAATATTTTTCACGAACCTGTTATGCGCTAGAAAGTTATTAGGTATTTACATTTTGTTTTTGTCGCTGCGGGTGAGTAAAAAATGACCATGTAATTAAGCCAACATGAATATATCCTTAATTACAACATATATTTTTTACTTAACACACCTACTTATGTTTGCAAGTGTGTATATGCGACTAATGATGCATGGCAACACTGATTACTGGTTGGTATGTTTTGCATTTAGTTCCACACTATGTGGGGTAATCATTTAATCATATACTGCGTTATATAGCCTGTTAGTGATGCAAATATGTCTTTATTACTTGATCAGGAATAGAAGATAGAAAGAAGAAAACATTTGTTGGAAATACTTACATAAATATCACGATATAGAATAGAAATATACCTCCCTATTGATACACAATTTCATACAAAATTCGAACTTAAGAACCCACGTTAAGTGTTCTTATTGTTAAGCTTGAAAAAAATGAAGGCAGCGGTCATTTTTATTTACTTTTTCGTTATATAATCTGCATAAATAGGACTATTAATTTCAAAAAAAATTTAATTTGCAACATCACTTTTTTATATGTTAAAATGCATATATCCTTATTTATAGTAGCTTAAAAAATAAAGCATAGTTTGGCTAAAGCCGGCAAGTATCTCACGTGTGAAAATTAAGAGGCTATGGATATAGATTTTCAAAACACAAATATTCTACACTGTAATTTACGAAATAGCATTGTAGCACTCCGTTAATACAAGCTGTAAAAATGTAACACAGAATTTTACTATAGCAATATTAACCCAAAATTGATAGCATCGAAAACTTTTTTTCCGACTTGCTTAGTAATTTAGAGCAACGTGTAATTTATATGTAATTCACGGTTCGGCTTGTGCTAGTAAAACAAAATAAAGATTTGTTGAAAGCTGATGGAAATGTATAGAAATAATCAATACAGCTAAATGACAATTTAATGACAGAACATTGAATAAAAGGCTTTAAAATAATACATAAAATTGGAGCCCGCTGTTTTAGACAAACCTTATCCTGATATTGTCCAGCGTAAAACAAATATTTCAAATTAAAGCAGTTGAACTTTTTGGGATTCTTTTTTTTTGTAGATGAACAATCTTGTTTATGAAAAATAAAAACCTAAAACACAGTTTTATTTTACGTTACGTTACGTTTTTATGTATCTGTCAATAATAAGTTAAGTGTCTAATGCCGAAATACTGAAACGCAACTTAAATTTAAGTACAACTTAAACCGGTCCGATTTCACAGTTCGCCATACAATTCAGTCAAAATTACAAGTCTCAAGGCGTGCTTCAATTTAATTTGCGTATGAGTATTTGGCTGTATGTCTTGTTAACAATCAAAAAAACGAAATTCTTAACCTCGAGAATGTTCTGAAACTTCAATCAGTAGGAATGGGTACTAGTATCTCTTCTTAAATCGGTATTTGAGAATGTACAACAAAGTAAAGGATGAAAAACGGCAAACAATACAGACCATTCAGATCGTAGCTACTGTTTTTTAGTATTTGCTCATAAACAACTTGTCAAAGTCACCTTTGCTGTGGAGTTACGGGAACAAAACACGCATCAGCCGATCGCAGTTGCTAAGAACCTTTGGACCCACTCGTTTATGTAAAAATATAAATAAATTTCAAGGGCGCTGTTTTCTACGCCAAATTTTACTGATATGAAAACATAAAATAAATATTTAAAATGAGTGCACTTGAACCTTTTAGGATTCGTCATGTACGTGCTTTGACTGAAAAATATTTTTTTGTAGACTATTAAGTATTAACGTCGAAATTTAAAAATTGACGTCTTAATGCAATACAAGTAAACTTATTAAAAAGAACATTATGGAGCGATATTATTTAGGGAAGAACTGAGCTTGATTTGTCTAGGTATATATTTCGGGTTAATATAACAAGAAACTAACAAGAAATGTGTATTTCAATTTTAAAACAGTATAAATAGCGTAATTTGAAATGTACAGTTTGTAATTGATTATAAATAATTTGTTCCTGTATAGTATTACTAAGGATACGCATAGCAAAACATTGGAACATCGCAAAAACCTTCTAAAATATTTCTGTTATATCTATTTAAATATCTCGCAAAGGTTGACCATTCACGTCTTAAATCATAAAACAACAGTGGTTTTTCAAATCGTGTTCAGCGAGCCTTAAGGTTCGCGTGTCCACGTAGAGTTGCAGTCCAGAGGAAAGTTCTAACTGTAATCGTTTGGGAATCGAAACGATCAATAAAAACAATAAAACTAATCCCCACACAATTCAATACACATAAAGTTTACGCGTAGTTTCATTTTATGATTAACTTCACACACAAGCTGCGAATCGTATATCGAAATATATTACCTTCAAATATTTTTATTGCATTTATAATTGCATAAGAAGAACGCAATATTAATATTCTAGAAAAAACTTTAATCGTCTCATATCCTCATTAGTCTTAAACAAGGCTATTTGCAGTACTTAAACAATTATATTTATCGAAGTACGTACCCTAATGGCATAGCGAAATATTTTGTAGCAATAAATTAACAACTATTATATCTAATTAGCGACGTTATTAAACTTATAAAATATTTATAATATCAATAAAAACGTCCCTCACAGCCATTTCGCTACATACATTCCCGACACTTCGAACATATTTAATTTATCGAAAGAAACCCAAGCACATAGCAATTGTAATTCCATGAACCAGCCATTCACAAACTCGGTTCTATGTCGAAAAAAAATGTATCAATATGTAGGATCGACTGATGTCAAGAGACATTTTCAGCTTTAGATTGAAGGCATAAGATTGACAAGATCTCGGGCTGATGTACCAATGATTGTGATGGCGATGGTGTTCGTCGACGCATTTATACGACCACTTAATGTTAACAATCGCCAATACTTTAACACGTTTCTTTAGAAAATTTCCTAATCACATCTCGTCGCCAGGTTTTTGTCGTATGAAATTATTGGCTCCGTTCTGTTCAAAGAAATCATTTATGGTCATAGTTCTGCATTCTCGACTTATAGGTAGTTTTGTGTGGCTTGAAGACATTTTAATTAAAACTACATACTACAACGAAAAGTGTTTCTTTCATAGAACTTAAACTTGCATATTTGTTCCTAAACTAAGTGAACGGAACAATCGAAACACTGATTTCAAAACGTTGTACCTAAGTAGCTAAATGTTACAAAATCAATTAGCTACGTCTTGGTACAAAAAGGCACCTTCATTTGTATCATCATCGCTATTTTTTACGCAAGTAATTGTTTGTGTTAATTCCCCACAACACCTTAGGAAAAACATTAAAAATTCAATTTTAAAATTCATAGCTTTAAGACGTCGTTTTTACGTCGTGGGTTCCCGATATGTTTTATAAAATAAGTGCGACCGTATACGTAATATGGAATTTATTATAAAAACTTATTGATGTTTTCGTGGGATCTTCTTTGGCGTAAAATAAATATTTTATTTATTAATAAATTCTACGTACATATTAGATATATATTGAGAAATATAATTTTCATTCTCTAAAAGTAGACAATTCGTGAAGTGTATCTATTTATTTTAGTTATACCCAATTTATAATTAAAACGTACTTGAACTAGATATTATGAATTCAGGTGGTTGAAAATCATTCCAGCTTAGAATAGATTAAAAGGTCGCGAAAGTTCGCTTTATTTTCTGATCATTTCCATATATAACGTCACCTAGAAAACTTCACCTGTATACCTTTTTATCGTTTCATCTTGATTGTGCTTCTGACTCGATAAACTTCGAGTGTAATTCCTTTACGAAACTTTTATAAATTACACTCCAAGACGCGAACTGAAGCTCTGTTTCTACGCTTTCCCTCATTAATGGAAGTCTTTCACCATAGCTGTAGTCCAAGAATTTCCTAATTCTAACAGCTCTCCCAGCTAAGTGCTAACCACGGTTCAATTATGTGACTCATTAGTAAACAGAATATACAGCGGCCGTGAGAAAGTCGTCTGTTCCAAGCTCAGGTGTCATAGGAAACGTTTCCTTGGCCACGTGTGTTCGTCTAACCGTTTTACCCGCATAATTTTTACCCAAGAACCGGTAATATTCATGTAATTCTATAATAGAGTGCAGCTGTGCCACACTCCGCTGAATATCTTAGCGGACACCGATTAAATTGCTCATCAAAACATATAGGCTTTAATCTTATAAAATTTTAAGTGTCGAAGATTCAATTCCTTCTTTCTAAATCTATTATATAAAAATGAATCGTAAAATGTGTTGATAAGTGCATAATTCAACAACGCCTGTACCAATTTGGGCCATTCTTTTATTTTAACGTTTGTTGAACTCCAAGGATGGTTTTAACAGAGAGAATTTTTTTTTCAGCGGAAAGATATTTAACGAAACGAAGTCTATCGTGTCCGCTAGTATAACTATAGATAGAATTACGAGTTTTTATTTTAATAAGCTGCATCCTGTGTTATTAATTTATCTAATTTGAAAATAAATTTCAGTGGAAAAATCAATGATATTAATACAATACAAAGCAACCGAAAAATGTACTATTTAATATATTAGAGACAATTTCAAAGCTTATTTGTTTCTTTTTATTTGTTCCTATCTGAGTTCCATATGTGAATATATTGTTCCATATTATTTTTTCTCATCATAGACTTGGAGACTATGCCTAGCCGAAACTTTGACAATTCAAGATTTTTTTTAGAAATTTCACTGAATGAAATCATTAAGGTTCAAGTTTTAATTTCTATAATCTAATATGTTTCATATTAAAGTAAGAGAAATACTTAACTAACCCTAACGTTCCTTCATCAAAGAAGTGTTAATGCAGTTCTTTTTTGTATATGTTTACTTACACTTGTAGTTATTTACACTACTTAAGAAGTGAATTCGACTAAGAATTTTAGGTCCAAAAAAGTACAGGTTGTTGTGTTTACAACGATAATAATCGTTAACAAATTATAATGTACCTCATGTGCACTTCGAGAATTACTGAACCATGATAAAAAAGCGTTTGAATTTTTTTCCAACATGACAAGATACAGCTATCAGGGAATCGTTGCGTGCGAAACGTACCTAAATGCTATGGGTATAAAAACGAACGGAAACCACATATCTATGAAATCACTCAATAAACATACAGTTGCATCGATTATGAATGTTATTTAATTTAGTTATATTGCATGAGAGCTAATGATTATTGTCTATAGTGCTAGAATAAAGTCAGCTATATACCTACCTAGATATACTGGGTGATGAACTATGAATGAACCACACTATACTAAACGGTCGTCGTGGAAGATGTAGTTGAAATAAATTGTAGTATATTCTTCAGGAGTAAGACCAAAAGTATCTCAAATATGTGAAGCAAATAGCGTTGTGTCGCTGCGTTTTTGCTTTACCAAGATAAACGATGATTACAAATATAATTACAAACTGTATCCAACGATCGATAGCGATCACATTAATTCGCATACTATCGCTTTCTTGTTAAAATTATCACACAATGCACGAGCATTTACAGATCACATGATAAACTTTCATAACTATCGAATTCTCATCACTAACAAAGTATTACATAAGATCGCGTACATAGACAAACAATTACAAATTGAGGGAGTGAAAATATACGTTGCGTGTAAATTATACAGGAGACAAGTTGCGGAATTAGCATTCAACAGTCGCGATGGATGCCAACATTAAACCCGTATCGTTATCTCTTTATCAAGACCTAACCTTTCCGTGAGTGTTATTTAATATAATAACATAAATGATAATTAGCCTGGTGTATGGTAATTACAATATTAAAGGTATAAATAATTCAAAGGCCTATCGACCGAAGCACGCGACGAACTTCCGGAGGAGGTCTCATTAATGCGTGTCTGCGCGAAGCTTTTGACGAACTACGAAAATTATACAATTATCGAATTTCTATAGCTTTATTTGGTGGACGTTTCGACGCGCCACCGAACTAATTGGAGCCCCATAAATATAGACTATCAGCTTTTTGTCTGCTGCTTGGTATTTCGGTATTTTAGTGTCCACTGTTTATTGATTATATTTGCAAATTGGACGTTCCTGAACTAACAGTGTAAGAATAAAAAGATCCTCCATTACATATAATATACGAATTTCGGCTTTATCTGCAGTATGCAGTTACGTTCATAGTTTGGTTGTTATATTATCTTCATAGAAATATCCAAGTGCGAACATAAAGGATTGAGTAGGTACTAGGTACGTATCGATTTAATGTTAGCGACACTAAAAGAGGGATTCAAGCAAACTCATCTGAACACGATTGTGGAATTGTGGGTACGTTTCACCCACGCTTCATTGAAGATATATTTCTTAGGATCGCCAAGTTTAATGACCTGTGTACTTTATACCTAATGTTAGCAACTTATTCAATTGTTTGTAATTTTAACAACGTCAAAAGGTTAGAATATCGTTATAATTATCAACAATTCATATACTCTAAATTAATTAATAAAAAGCAACGATCGGCATAGAAATTAGACATATTTTTATTAGGTAATAGGTACTTATAAAAATTCGACAAATTATTAAATCGGTTTTATATTCTTTATTTTTAAAATTGACTGTTTTTTTTTAATATTGCGACATGGCTTCTAGAACTTTCTTAAAGTGATTTTTAAGTCATATATAAGTTTAAAAACCGTCATACTCGTAAAACTTATTACATAATATACTCATGGAACTGACCCTTTCCAGTGTCATAGCAGCGGGAATTCCTAATTCTTATTAGGTACCTATGTGATATTGTATTAAGTTTCGCTATTTTTAACATTAAAATGCTTCTCTACCTAATCAAAGATTATTAACATATGGCCAGAAAAAATATTACTTTTTTACCACGCTTTATATTAGCTTGGGTTGTATCTATGTAATGGAATCTTTGAGCATAAATTTGACCGATTTCCAGAAGTTCGATTAATTTGAAACTTTGCACACGTATTAAGGGCCGATGACAATGCAATAATTTAATAACAGTTTCCCAATATCCTTATAAGGATAAATAATTAATTGAAACATCGAACTAAAAAATAAAAAATAAATTATAGTTTAAAAAAACTAAAAAACCACGCTTTTATAGCT
>JADANM010005835.1:7440675-7451874 GCA_026213755.1 Eurema hecabe
AGCTATAAAAGCGTGGTTTTTTAGTTTTTTTAAACTATAATTTATTTATTTATAATACGTCATATTTTTAATAAACACTTTGTATGTACAAATAATAGTGACGCAATGACCCTGGAATACGTCTTCAAGTCACGACAAATACGGGTAGAGGTACCTTAATGACAGGGCCCTTGTAGCATCGAGGTGTTTTATTGTATTGTCGAATAACACTACATTATACCCACCTAATACTATAGGAATACCTAGGGTGGAACTTGTCAAATAGTAAATGGAGTAATTTGCAATGAAGATTATAAATTATTTTATAGAAAAAAAATCGTTTTTTTGGTAAAAAGTATAATTAAGGTAACAAAGAGATTATAGTACTCACGAATATTATTATTTAAGTTCATACCTATTTTACGATGTTAACCTTAATATATAATTGTTTAAAAAGTCTTAATATATAATTGTTTAAGTAAAATAGGTACCTAATACATTTCAATTATAGAGTGTTGGTAGGCCTTGAGTTTACAAGGCAAGTACATCTTTATTGTATAATTTCACAAAATTTCACAACAATTAGACGTAATATATTTTCTTTTATAATTAAATTCATTTTCTATACGATATCGGTACATCCCCGAGCGACAATTTTGATTGCCACTTTAATTACAGTTTTTTACAACGAATACCTTTGCATAGCTAATTGATTTCTTATCTACGCTTGTCAAATTAAAGGAAAATAAAAAAAACATCTATTTTATATTACACAAAGACAATTATAGCTCGCGTTAATTTTGTAAGTAAATTTACTAGTTTCTAATATTATAAACGAAATTGTTTTTTTTTTTATTAAATTTAAATATAAAAAAAACATTTATTACCTACTAGATAATTACCTACTGTTATTGACATGCAGTATTAATACTAATTGGGGCTACTTTAAGGTTGCTTTAAGAGTTATGTATTGCAAAAACTATTTCGAACGTACACTTAATTTTCTCTGACTTCTTATAGAACCATGTATATATACATTTATTACATGAACATTTGATCAGGCTTATATAAAATAAACAATAACATCTGTCTTCGCCATTTCATTGATTCAATAACTCCAATATTAATAACTTGATAAGTTTTACAATTAAAGATACCAAACGATAATAATTCTGTTCGTTAATCATGGTTGGCGATTAAACATCTACAGACGTACAATTTAATACGCGTAATGAGAAACAATTAATCGAGTCCGGATATTTGTTTTCTAATCAATATTTAGATCGGTTTTATAATTAAATGCGAATGATGGTGTGAATGGTCGATAAATAAGTTCATATTTTAAAAATGAAGTATAGGACTGATAGACGGGACGAGATAACGCCCAATTAAAACAATTCCATCAAAACATTTTGTGTCAGGTCATTCCACCTGCTTTGAAATTTATTCATAAGGAGTCGACGGCGACCCGCTCTTGTGGCTGGCCCGTACGCGCTGCGGGTACAAGCTACGATTCTTACATCGCTTATAAAACAAAGGAAACGATGACGAATTTATAAGCTGTCATCATTGCATACAATCTTTGGATTACGCGTTTGACTTTAAACATGGTATTAATACGTATAAATAGTATTTATATGGTTATAATAACATACTCCTGATTCAATGTTTCCAAATGAGACGTCTTATTCGATATTAAATACGACGAATTACACTATGAGCGTAGTCCATACAATTTTTGAATAGCAAAAAAACGCTGCACTGAATAAAATCAATTTCAACGGATCATTATTTAGTGGCGTTTATAGGCATGTCACGAGGACCGCGGGGCGTGTGAAAGCTTTACGAATAATGTTCAAAACTTGGCTAGTCAGTGTTGGCCAAACAATGTTTAGTTTTTAACCGTTCGCTATCGGCGTTCGATCGCTTACTCACAACTATCGAATAAACCAAATTGAGTTTCTTCATAATTTTATGGCTTTATTTGTTTTGTTTTTAATTTATAGCTGCATTAAGAGGGTTACAATAGATTCTTTGGGTATTATAATTATCGATAAATAAGTTTACTGTTTGGACTGTAAGCTCTATATTTCGTTGTAGTACTAATAGTACAGTTTTAATTTAAAAATGATGATAATAGATATTGAAACGTAAGTCCTTATCACGCGTTTCGAAAGGGGGCTAGACGAAAAAAGTAACATCAAAAGTTGTAACGACACTTTGCTACAGTTGTAAGCCGTGTGGCGTGCGTGTGTTTCTCTTTCTCTCTTTCTCTTAGGAAACAAAACAGTAAATTACGTCTCGACTTTAAAAAAAAACATTTTTTTACTAATTAATACAACTTTCAAGTGTTTTTGTTAAAATTATCGTAAAATCATTGCATATTTTACTATGCTCACTCTCTCTCTGAAGTAACTCAAACGTCAAGCTTATAAGGTACTTACTATAAGTAGGAAATTGTACAAATTTGACAAATGTCCCTTTTCCTTTAGTATTTTATTCGTCGAAATAAATGGTTCACACCGCTGAAGGGAATAATGTACCAGGATCGCAGCGAGTCGTAGAACATTTTACAATACGATAGACCGCACCTATTGTCAGATTTATGGCGCGACACGTGGATAAACTGAATTCGAAGCGAAATAAACCCATTTTAATAGTAAATTAAATCTCGACTTTTTGTTTTTGTTTGAAACATTTGTGTTCGTAAAGATTGTGTAAACGAACAATAAATTGCACTATATTATAATATAGTCACCATAAGTGTATTGCCGTATAGAGTTTATTTTAAAGAAACAAAACGCTTTACTTATTCCTTATTTAATTTAGTTTCTTTTCTTATAATTTGGATAAACTATTTCGTAGAGAATGTATTAAAAACTTCGGTAAAATAAATTATATTCTTAATATTCTTTACTGAGTACTGTTATTTATTAAGCTATCATAATACAAAACAATTCCCAAAAGTATACATATATCGATTTATAACATTGACAAGACAATTCTCGTCAATAAAAAACTCTAAAACAATTCATAAGAACAATTGTTCATCGCATGTTACTTTTGACAAGGGTCGGGTTCACAAGTTTGGACAATTGCACTCAAAAGGTGTTGAAATAATAATAATTATTAAAAATAATTCGAATAAATTACTTTTGAAGTTTTTTGATTTGTTAGCCTAAGTAACCTATGCCAAAGGCCAAATTTATTCAACTAACATTGGCGTTTTCAAAAACCCTTCTAAAGAAAACTCGTGACAAATAAATATCATAAGCACTGAACGTATTCAGTCCTAGGCTCTACCAGATTATTAGTCCTTTCCTTTTTTCTTTAAAATGTCGGCAACGCATTCGCGACGGTTGCCGCCTTGCTGATTTCTACGCATAGCTTATAATCAGATGACTGTTCTGTTTAGTTAAACCATAAAAAAACCTCTCTCAATATCAGAATTCAACGTGGCTTTAAAATTGGAGTCCCCTAATTTAATTTATGTACACCTACCTCCATCGTCTTGTCAATAAATCGATAACAATTGCTAAGAACAATTGCTCATCGCACGTTACTTTTGACAAAGGACGAGGTAACAAGGTCAGGTGATTGCAGCCTGGTCGCCGGCCGTCAAGATACCAATCATTGATAACATTACAAGCGATACAGTCGCGACAAAAACCCGACGCTTTTAACGATATTTGGTTTCATCGCTGTTTTTGTATAGACGTGTCAAATGTATTTGGTACAAAATCGAACCTTGTATAGGTAAATAATTTAATAATCTAATGTAGTATAATATCTGGTGTATCGTTAATTGTAAAGCTGCGAAAGTTCTAAGTAGTGTTGCCCAAATTCAGTCTTGGTCTTGCAGTCTTGGTCTTGTTCTTGCGTTTTTGCAAGACCAAGACCAAGAACAAGACCGCGTATTTTTAGCAAGACCAAGACCAAGACTCACCGTGCAAGACTTGAGCAAGAACAAGACATAGCCTGCAAGACTCTTGCGTCTTGCAGCTAGGACTTAGCACTATGTCACTGAGTAGTTAGGAGTAACAGTTCGGTGTATAGGTAGGTACGCTTAGGAATTCTATGAGACGCAAAAAACTGTATCAAAGAATATGAAAAACTGGACCTATGCGCATTACGACTAATACCATAAACATAGCAAATAAAAAATTATTAAAATCAAACTGAGTGCATGCATAGTTATGTTTTAACCATCGCCACTTTGATAATGCGGCATCAAAGGTTTTGTACTTACTTCTCATAGAAATTTGCCGCTTTTCGGAAGTACATGGTTATGATACACGCGCCGGCGGCTTCTTTTGAAATCTAAAACAATCGTTGCCGCCACGCCGAAATCATAACATTTGACACTATTTGATTGCCGCCATAGGGCGTAGGTATACTCATGCAAAATAATTTCGAATTTTTTTACACGCTTTATAGTATTGTTTGATTTGCGGCGGCATCCTTATCATAGAGCCGGTACGTGGCGAGGCGGCGCGGTAGAAAGCAAGGAAACGTACTATAAATAAAGGAATTATTTTAATTCCAGTCATTTCCAATTGAGCTGTGCTTCGAGTCTAACTTAATAATTGTTTTTACTAATTCTCTTCAAATAAATGATAAATCGTAAAACTCTTTTATTAAATTTCTTATAAGTTGAGGGTTCAATCTCTTTTTAGACAGATAAGTATTGTTCTTTAAAATACAGTCAAGTTATTGTAATTAATTTGTTTTTTTACATGTTTTAGCAAATGTACGCTTATAAATCATGAATGTTTATTAAGAAACAGTTACTTCCATGGAAAACGACATATAGGTCAGTTGATTTTTCGAATTTCTTATCAAATCTTCACTTATTTATTAATCTGCTTGATCTTTACTATGGCTATATTCATTCAAGCTCACAATGTTCCAATTCTAATACGTTTTTCTAGGATTTAAAGTAAACTTTAATAAATAGTAATAGACTAATAGGTAATTGCAAGACTTGCAAGACTTGCAAGACTCTTGCTGCAAGACCAAGACCAAGACCAAGACTGGGAGCGCAAGACCAAGACCAAGACCAAGACCAGGTGTATTGGCGCAAGACCAAGACCAAGACTGGCTAAGTCTCGTCTTGTTCTTGCGTTGGGCAACACTAGTTCTAAGCAAGACAAGAACAATACATCCACTCATTAATCAGTTTTATTAAATTTAGTGTGTTTAGATAAAATAACACGAACATTTATGGATCAAGGAATTTTCACTAATTAATATTAACAAACAATTCTATTTACTTATCAATACATACATCGTAAACTATTTTACGGCTTAGAAAATAATTGGTTTGTATTCATTATAGCAGTGTGAATAACGTTAGAAATATCAAAAGCACTTATTGTTTAAATTTAGAACAAACCGCATACGATCAAAATGTGTTCAACGGCAGACCACTAATTACACTCTTATTAATTTCCAAAACGTTGTAAAGTTGTTAGCGGTTGTGGCGGCGACTGTACCCCCACTTATTGTAAACAGCATTTAAAATCCTCTGTCCCTCCTTTATCTTTGTAGCAGGTACGTACTAATTATATGTTATTATTTTATACAATGTCATTAACTAGAAACAACCGGCCTACACACGTACCGATAGTGTTGAAAACAAAGGGATATTGAAACGAAAATTAACGAGTACCGTTTTGTTCTGCCGAGGTTCTAACTTGTACTTAACGCTCAACCGTACAATTGACTATTTACATATTATTATGTTTATTATTCATGAATTTTAATTATCTGTCCAACTGACGTTGTAACTCTAATTATCTCGCTTATTATTGAGGCAATAAAAATCGTATCATATGCAGTTTATTTTATTGATTGCACGCGTTATTGGATAATTATATTTTTATGGCGTTTTAATTTCTTCGCATCAATACCTGCCGTCCGCAGTGCTTCGCTTGTGTGTTTAAATGGTACATCTTCAATCATGCTTTAATGAAATTCACTTGGGGTACTTGTTTTAAAACGTTTTATTGTTGGCTAGTGATTAAATGATTTTAATGTGAAAAATACATCGCTTGATCAATCGCTGAATTACGATCCATTCGTAATCGTTTCGCAAAACAAATTCGATTCTAGTTCAATTTTATGTTCATACAATACAGATATTTAAGGGAATTTAGCATGCAATGTTAATTATAAAAACAAATTGGAAGTCATACCGTTTCGAGGAGGACTTAAGGCGATATTTAAATATTTAATAGGCGACCCGGCAGACGGCGGCCGCTAGTTATTATAATAAAAGATCGAAACAGAAGCCAATCTCTGTAACGGTCTTGTTCATCAATTATACGCGGCCGCAGGCTGTTCACATTTCAAAGACAATCCTGGGTTCGCCAACGCGCTCAGGGCAGTCTTTATTTAAGAATATTTTTCTAACTAATTAAAAGCGTTAAAATAAGAAGATAAAAACAGGATTGGTTATCGAAGGCATCGACCGGCTCGCCATGGCCACCAGGGCAGGCTAAGCTGTTCTCAATAATTAACTAAGACCGACGCACCAAATAACAAAGAGCGACTCCAATAAACGCGGCGACAATACCCGACTTCACGTGCTTTAAATTATAGCCTCTTTATTTTTCCTCGAAGTAACACACCTAACGCGCATATCTCATTCGCTTCACACTTTTAACTGTATCTACTCATTTAAAAATTATCCCCAATCCATTAACGTGTCACCTTAAAATAGAAAACAGTGTAAAATTTAAATCACCGTCCGTCTGTCAGTTCGCTTTTTATTTCATACATATCTAAAATGTTTGATATATTTTTCGTGTTGGCACTCACGAATTTTGAATGTATTGTTGTGTCAGATTTGAGATAAAATTATGATCTATTAAAACAAAATACATCAGCGGCGATAATTTGTCAAACTAGGCTGTTAGATGACATTTTCCGCTGTCTAATATTTTGGTTGAAAATTAAAGTTTTTAATAAGTATAAATTCTCATTACAAAAACAAATGATACCCAAAATGCACGTAAACCTTTTCATTCGCTGCGTCTCATAATCAATCAAAGCGGACTCGTAAAAGGTCCATTTTAGTAGGTAATTTTATTCTTTTGTTTTTACAAAAATCCGTTTTTTATCTCCGGAGTCGATGGTTGATTTTATCGTGATATAAATCCAGATAATTAAGTAGTGTAACAAAAAATGTAGGCGTTATGTGTTTTCGGCCCGTCGCCTCTTATAAAAATAGATTGTAATGAATGAATTGAGATAAGGCCGAGATGAAGGGATGCCTGGTCGGGACATGTTGGCCTTTCGTGAATGAAATAAAATTTCTCAGCGTGAGTGTGATTACAGAGACACGTATTTTTAACGCTACTTGAACTTTGACTTGGAATTATCATGAGCGGACGCCTTCGGACTGGTTTTCGACGAAATATGGATTTAATGTCGCTATTTAACTTTTGTTTTATATCGCTTGAAAACGTTTTGGAAACAATAAAAGAATCTTATTCAAATTCAAAGTTTATTCAAATTAATGAACGAAAAGAGAGCTGTCAAGGTACATAGAACACTCAGTTAAAACACATAGCGAGTAGCGACTTAGATGTTGATCAATATATACACTTTCTCTCTAAATGAAATATATTATATCCTTTGTTGATTGTATCTCAATAGATATTCACCTGCCTTAACAATTCAGATCTCCAATTATAATGTGGAGTAATCGTCCCAACCCTGACTTAATATTATAATCTTATTCAGAACACGGAATATATTAAGATGTTGCGCTCAGTTTCTTGAGGTGATTTGTACCGAGTTAGAGGAGAAGGCAAATTAGTCACATAATGTTACATATAATGTAAGTAAAATAAGTTTAAAATAGTATTATTATTAAATATATTTTATATCAAAAGAGATGTTGTGCAACGTTTTTATAAGGTTTTATACGTATTCATGTTATTAAAAGATATTCTATTCATTTATTAATCCATTTTAAGGGGGGAAATTCAGATGGAAATGTCTTTACGAAGTCACATCCACGTAATTTGGGAATGTTATAATATATTGGTAAACTTGTAAACGATAAAAAACAAGGTTTTATGTTATTCCGTGGGTAAAGAAGGCATATCTAGCAACCTGCAACGAACTGAAAAAGTGTTAAGCATAACCATTTTTTTTATTGTGAAATTCTTACAAAACTATTCAGTATATACCTACTATTATCACAGGTTTAAAAAAAGATATCTTACGCAGTACTATTATTATTATAAAATACTGTATTTGTAATATGAATTTGAAGATCAAACATTGGTTGAAGTTAGATCAATCCATTGTTTTGAAGTTTCGAATTTATAAAATGTTCCTAATAGTTTTATAGAAAGATGGATCATTTTACTGCAAAATATTCTTGAACATTTGCCTTTTAGAAAGAGATTTATATTTATAATATAATGGGCAAAGCCAGTTATTATAACTTTATACTTATATTATTCTTATATTCGCTCTTGTGATAGCATGAAATTCGTTCTAAGAAATCATCCGATGGATTTAATAGTTAAAAAACTATCATATCAAGTGATGGTAACGTATTATAAAATGATTGAAATAATTACATATAATTCTTAACGATTATAAAGTATTATTTTTTCATTTAGATACGTTGTAATTGGTTAGTGTTAAAGGATGTAATTTCTAGATCAACTAAAGCGATTTTCATAATAACATTAACCAAATAATTACGAGGTACGTGCTATCTGTACTGCTCGTAAAATTATAAAGAGATTTGATTGTTTATTTGTTTGTATTATATACACGTACCTACCATAGGCTATTTTTAAGTATATTATGGTTACGCGAAATAGAATATTAATGGTATAAATTCGTGATAAAAAAGATGTTTTACAAAGAAGGGACTCCGTACTCGGATAAAGAGTTTAAACATTGTAATACTTTCTAATTATAAATATTTTATTTGCACAAAAACATTATGTAGATTTTCCTGTAGCCTCTTGAGATTAGCGCGTATTAACAAACTCTTTAAGCTTTTTTTTTATTATACTTTTATATGGAAGTGTGATAGGGCTTGTGTGCATGTGTAGGTACGTATATCTACGTGTGCGTGTGTGCATATATAGTAATAACACATAGTAATCATCAAACACCTACCTACCTACACAAGACAGTACGCAAATCGAATGAAACTTAGATCAATAGCATCTTAGGGTGGCAATGAGCAAGTGTTCATTCTCCCATAGATCTCGCATGTATGTAAATGCATTGAAACGTCTTACGGCTGCCACCTTGTCTCATGTTCAATTTTCAGTGAAAAGTTTGTTTGCAAACTGTCTACATGTACCCGATAGGTACGTCCAACTTATAATTGTTTTAAATGCAGATACGCTTGAGGGTTTAATGTTTTCATATTTATATAGATAGCCACATTTGGGTAATAACAAAAGCTAAGAAATAGTATAAAATTTATTATGAATGAGGCTTCTTTTTTTACATCCCCGGGGGAAAAACCTCTTACGGATACCCGCCCACCATAGGGTTTGTCGGGCGGGACGGGTTATGTCGGGCTAGCTCATGACGTTTAACCACTACCGACTAAAAACCCCCACAATGTTCCTACAGACACCTTGAGAGAAAATTAAATAGGTTTCTCAACATACATTTTCTTCTCGTTAATCTAGTTCTATTGCTAATTCTTAATATCAATGTAAAAACAGAATATGAAAGATCGAAACAACTCGATAATATCCCATTACTTCAGTCCGGTTTTTAGTTAGTTATAAATAAAAATGAATCACCGAAACATATTTAAGCGCACATAATTTCCAATCGAATGCACCAAATTAGTCCTCTTTTGTATTTGTTAATGTCAGACCAGGTTTTAAGCGATGAAATTTAAAATAAATAGCAGTAGATATACTATGTTTTTACCTCACAGCCGATATATTTTAAACTTGTATAAATAATACATACGTAATCAATATAATAAAAAATCGCCAAACGTGTTATACCTTTCAGTACGAGGATGATTCTTAAGCACAGCGAAGGTGTGCTAGGGTATAAGGTTGTAGGATGAAATAGCGTGATCTTTATAAATTAAGCCAATAGAGTATTATTGAGTTTTAGTATTTGTGTGTGACATCCATACTAACCATATGTAAGGTGTTAGTATGTATAGGTCACGTCACGAATGTTTAGCTATGGACGAGAATAGCTGCGCATCGGTAGAATCGCGCTCGTAATTGACGTATTGGTGCGAAAAAGACAACACGACTGGGGAACCAATCAACGCTCGTGCACCCGATGATCACGCGCCCCGCGCGCCGCGCCGTCCCCTCGATACCTTATTTTTGACTTCTACGTAGGTTTCATTCAGCGCTAAAGATTCGTGACGCGACTTATAGTAAGTACATTTGAACGGGATCGCAATGGTGTAGCTAATGAGATTTGCTTGCAACCAACTAATCCAATAGCTGGGTAGCAAGTAAGCAGCTCACATGCAATGCTATGTTATCGGCTTTTTATTATGAGGCTGCACTCAGACATGTGTATGTAACCTCATCCTATTCTACTATCACCTACTAATATTATAAATGTGAAAGTTTGTGAGAATGTATGCATAGATGTTTGATATACTTTGACACAAAAACTGCTCGACCGATTTAATTGAAATTTGTAATGCAGATAGGTGATTAACACATAAGATATACTATAACAGAGATTTAAGACTTATAAAAACAGTACGCACTGTTTTCTTAAGTATTGAAAAAGTTCCGATTTTTTCGAATGATTTTGCTTATTTTGATTTTTAAATTGCAACTCAATCTATGAGATTTTTGTTTAACAATGTTTTAGCTAGGTTGAGGAAAGATAATATCTTCACTCTAAAGTTTCTATTTCTTTGAATAGTAATTATTTTCTACACTGCTAACAGAATTTTGAGGCTAAAAAACCTATAGAAAATCCTTAAAAAAGGTTTCATTTTATACTTTGTATCTATTAAAACCATCCCGTATTTTTGTTTTAATAATTCTATCATTGATTGGTATATTCTTAAAAATACTTACATTCGTAACAACTATATGAATAATAAACTTTATAAGTAATTATAATTATTAATATTCTTATATTATAGAAGACCGCTTGGCGCAGTGGTAACACAACTGCTTTCTGCGCGAAGGGTCGTGGGTTCGATTCCCACACCGGAAAAATATATTTGTA
>JADANM010005835.1:7457092-7521031 GCA_026213755.1 Eurema hecabe
CTATCGCGAATTGGTTCAAGTTTTAATGGCTCAAGCTAACGAAACAATATTCTAATCAAAGATTAACTGAAGAACTAAAGCTGTTTTAAAATACAAGCTGTTTGTCTAAAGTGTGTATGTTTAGCAATAATTTATTAATACAGTTAGTTCGGAATTAAAATATTTGGTAGATTAAAAAAAACTGGACTACTTAATGTACCTGTATTCAATGCAAAAAGCAATACAGGTAGGTATTTTAACCAAAACCAAGTTTTACGATGAAGCCAATTATAACTACAATACCTGTAATTCAGTACTGGTATAGATCGTAATGCTTACAAGACAAGATCAGAGATTTTTGTCACCTCCTCAAAAGAATCTTACAACATCTTGAACTACATCCCACCTAACAATGATTAGATGAAAGCTAGGAAGCTTATACATCCCTAATGTATAAGATACAAGATTATCTATATGAAGAGAAATTCGTAAATAACGTCTCCGATTAAGTTGGACGTAGAAGTAAAAAAATAGATTAGCTAAGGTGATTGACTTCATACGTGTCAAAGTGTATGCAGTATAGACGTGTTTTTAGTTGTAAAAACGCATGTCACGTCAGCGATATTGTATTCTCTTAGCTTAAGCGACCTTTACAACCCCACCAGTAGTTATCAGATGCATCGTAAAAATTAATTATGTTCGTTCGTTCACGCAAAGTAACAGCTCACTTGTTTGATAATTAGTTGAGCTAACCGCCTGTTGTAAGTACATATAATTCGTGCTAATGTTGTCATGTAAGAACTATGATTTGTGGAATTTTCTTAGATTTTTAGTATGGTTTCTGATTTTAGTGCTCACACGATATTTGCCTAAGTTGGTACCTACATATGCATAGTGTCTTTTTTAGATAGTATTTGTTTATAGAAACTATTTTCATGTATGGAAGAAGACAAAACGAAAGTTTTAATTGCTTTAGGTGATATGAGAAATTATAAAGAGAAGAGTTCCAAGTATCAGTTTTTAAATTACTTAATATTAAGTGTCATTAGTTAATGATATGACATTGAAAACACCATAATAATTTCATTAGTCTAAAGTAATATAACATATAAGAAACTGAGCCAATGTCATCTAATACCACTGACTACGACTACAACACCTGCAAGTCATGTAGTTACCACTAAATCAGGCATTATGTCCTACAAGCCTCTAGTAGGCGTCAACAAAAACATATCTTGTCAACCGAACTTTTATTTAGTGCCTGTTTTTCTAACTTCCTGTTGTGAGAGCGACGCTCGGGCGCTCAGTTAAATTCCAAAAATGCGAAATTAGCTCAAATTGCTCCTTATTAACGATGACAGATGTGTTGGCGCCAGGCGCGTCGAAACCTACGAATCAATATCGACTCTATTACCAGCCAATTAGATTGAGAATCCAATAGGAACATCTCGAAATCTCTTTCGTCGTGCGATCGGATGTGTTGATACTAGGGCTATGGATATGCAATTAGTGACAAAGTTTTTTTATTGCTTTTCTTTGGAAGTGAGATGTAAAGATATGTCCTGGCGTGGTCGACGGGACATTTACGTTAATATGCTGGTCACCATTTGTTTGCTTAGGCCCGTAGCCCGTTTGACACCTGCTTATATTACCTATTACGTTAGCCTTTCAGTTGATTATTATAAAGTAATTTAATATTATTTTAAAAAGACGGCATAGGCATCTTTAAATATACGATAAAACTTTACTTTACTCAAAACATTATATATTTTAGTTGTTCTTTGTTATATAGTAAACTGACCAGTTGTTTTATTATAATAAAATGATAATTATCATCAAAGCTTGTTTATCATAACAGTAATACCAATAGGTCGTTAGTAATTTTATATGAAAGGAAGCTTCCAATAACATAGTTTTATAAACTCTATGTTCAAAATCAGCCTTGTAAAATATACTTCATAAACGGTCGTCCAAATAATTGTCTATAGTATTATTATGTACGTATAAATTATTATCTCTCAGTAACGTTAAGAATCCACGGGGGTGAAGCCGCGGGCGGTCTCTATAGAGACGCATACATTGAAAAAAATAAGCATAGGTACCTACGTCATACAATGCCCCCTATACGATAGATATTTTATTAGTGTTATGACCAATTTATATTAGTCTGCTTTTTATAGCTAATTGATATTATTATAGTAGTTAAAAGACATGAAGGTTTTTTATTTACTTAAACTAGTTATACTTCGATGGAAAATAATTTATGTTATACTAGCTGACCCGTGCTCACTTCGTTGGGCATAATGTTAATTATCCTTTTTGATTTTTTATATAGCCTATGACACTCAGCAATGATGTGGCTTACTATTGGTTAAATATTTTTTTCAAATCGGTTCAGTAGATCTCGGCATTACCCCTTACAATTTAATAAACACACAACTTTTCTTCTTTAAATATTAGTTCAGATATAGGTAATAGGCGTCCAGTGTGAATTTTTAATGAACAATTATCAAGGTTATTTTATGAAATATATTTTACCTTCTTTTAAGAATTAACACTACTTAAACGCTAACACTTTAAGTGCAAAATAGCTTTAATCCTGTAGATATTTTTAAACATCATCACTAAGTCCTTACATCTAAGCCTGATAATTATACCTATATATATATTTTACTGATAGACTGTAATTTAGAATGAAAAGAGTTCATAACAATAATACGACGCGAATAGATTTTTCATTTGCAAATAAAATATCGCGTGGCCCAAGAACAAAATAACATGCATGATTGCATACATTGTATTAAAAGTTAATTTTCCACATATTTCTTAGTTTAACTGGTGTCGTATACATACGTTTTATTTCTTGATAGTGCATGTTGAAATTGTAACACTATGTAAGTATTTCATGTTTATTTTTATTTCGAAATACCTTTATTAAGACGTCATTAAATGCTGAACTATGCTATATACATACTAGGTTATTTTGAATATAGGTATACAGTTAAATTACCCCTTATGTATTGACTCGTGACCCAGTAGTGGGGACGTAAATGGGCTGATGATGATGATGATGATGATGATGATACAGTTACAAACATATATGTTTATTTCTCTTATACGAGAGCGCTAAATAAAATACTACGAGTAGATTTAATCGAAAGATGTAGGTAGGTACCCATTATCTTTATCTAGATTCTATCTTTTATCTTTGCTATGAAACAAAATTATGACCAAATTCGTGCAAGAACACAAACACATACCTACAAACACACACACACATACACACGCACACATACACACACACGCACATACACACACACACAAACACACACACACACACACACACACACACACAATATACGATTATGACTTATGAAGTTATCATTCAAGTTAAATTTTCTTTTAAATCATGTTAGAACTTTTATGAGAAAATAGTAATTTAATACATTTTCTTTTCTAAACCATCATTAAAAAATATATTTATAACCATTATATGTAATAAGAGAATAAAATGTAAGCGATCTTATCACATAATAATGTATCGATTAAAGATAGTTCTTACAATGTTCGACATTTTTGCGATAAAAATGATTATTTACAACACATGTCTTTATGTATGATAATATGACTATAGATTAGTAATTAAATTTTTTATCAATAACAATCTAATAAGAACAAAAAACAAAAACATTTTAATTGCAAAAGACTAACACATTATCTTAATACAAAATATTTAAACTATACAAAATTATCAAAAAAATTAGACATTTTAATAATGATACCAAATGACTAGAATAAATGCTGATTTAATTATAGGACAAAATTTACCTTTAGATACAAGTCCAATAGTCATATCAAAGCCCCCGTCTGAAGTGAAGCTATGAAAAGCTTCCACTGTAATTCTATCATACATTATATTTACATATATGATTAATAATTATTTTACGAAATAATATACGAAAGAACCTACCTACTTATATTGTGTAAAGAAGCGAGACATCGAGAGATCTTATATTCGTGTTATATTTACAACAAAGAACAAAGTAATTTTATATTTAAATGTTGTAACATATTAATTAATTATCAATCGTTCAACATGTCTGCCCTAACCGTAACCAAACCAAACGTTTCTCACAATCTTTTACGCTGGATAAATCCATACCGAATAGGTATTAACATTCAGTTCTACTTCATAATTAAATTAAATACATAACACACCAATTATAAGTCAATTACGTATTCAACAGTTATCCAGAAACTAACGAGAGATTTATCAATTCAAAATCTCACATCCTTACCAACGTACAATGTACCTACACGTAAATGTACTAATACAAGTTGTTAATAGCTATGCTAATTTGCCTCTAATTACGGTGCAACAAAGTCGGTTATAGCGTGCATAATTATGATGTATTTTTGCATACATTTGTTAATTTCGTATTCCGTGTTTATCACCTATTTTCGAGTTGTGTAATTAAATGCGTATTCAAAATACCGCTTTGTTGAATACAAGTTGTTATATCGCCCGGAGGTTGCACGTGAAACTATAGTAATTGTACAATTACCTACATAGGTACTACTTAGGTACTTATTTACTTTTGTAAGAACTGTTTTTCATACGAACAAGTTATTGCTGCATTAGGTAATACACGTACTTACTTAGTGTACTACATTTTTCTAGAAATATAAACTGATTGAATTTTAATTTAATTTTTAAAAACCTTTGTATTTAGAACTAAAGTTTTTAATGATTGAGAAATGCGTTTGGAAAAGATTTGATATATTTTATAGAATATTTTGGTTTGGTTACATTAGGTATAACCTACCTATGATAGATAATTAAGTTTTTTTTTGTAGTAGGATCTATTTATTATCCGGCCGTAGTAGGCATAATTAATTTCTACTTATTTAAAATAAAGTAGCCATTTATCCAAAGAAAGAAAGAAACATTCATAGAAGAGATCATTACCTACATACAGATATAAAGAACCAACATTGAAAAGATAGACTCGAACCTACTCTTTTGATTTCATTTAAAAATTGTTTTAAATAATTATATCGCTAAATAAAAAATCCTCAGAATTGACCTCTTGATTAATTAGATAATATATACATACCTATTACCTACCTAATAAAACATCTTTAAAAAAATTTCCTACTGAATTCAGTAATCGTCTGGTAGGTATTATATTTCATTGGTCTTTCATTATTTTCTCTTATCTCTATCTATGTCTTATACCTAGGTATATAAAACGAAAGCTCGGGCCTATCTTAAATTTGGGAGAAAATACGTTTAAACGGTATCCTTCATATAAAAGTTTTGGGGGAAAATACATTTACAGATTCCTTTCATATAAAAAATCTTAAAAAAAATACCTAACTAACCAACCGTAGTCCTCAGTTCAAAACATAGCGCCATCTCATTAATAGATCTCTTTAATCACGACCATTCATACGGAAGCTTCATACCTAAACTAAAGGAACAATTTCATACGAAATCGGGCTTGCGCATTGAGTAGGTAACTACTGCCTTTAGGTGTACCCTAAAAAGCGCCATCTCACAGCTAGGGGCTGCAACGTTTCAACATTTTCAGAGGTTCCCATGTAACATCGCAACCAGTTGACAAAAAAGTTACTCGAAAAGCTAAAAGAAGCCTCCGCTATATTGGGATTTGACATATGTCATGGTACCTATGAAAAATCTTGGTATATATTTTATTCCAAAGAAGCATCTACCATGAAATTTTTTTTACAGATAATTGTTTTGTATTATGATTAAAACATAGGTAGGTACGTTAAAAGTACCTATCTGCCCTAAGGGAATATGGTAGAGTAACTGTTAATAAAATTATATTTAATTTTGTATTTTATATATATTCTCCTATGTAGATAATTGTATGTAAGACCTTTGTACCTACTTTGTAAATACGTTAAAAAATTTATGGTTTTACGTTTAAAAATAGTTTTAATTAATTTATATAGGTATGTTAACCGCTTTTTTAATTTGTACTTTTTGTTTTACTTTTGTTATATCAATATGCGATCAAGTTTTATCTCTGAACTAATTGGAACTACGATATGTATATGTATACGAAAGAGTGTTAGTTAATATTCCTAAAGCACGCGTAATATCATTCCAGCTCATACAAACACATACAAACACTAGACTATTCGCTCCGTACAACTGACAAGGTGAAAAAACTTGTCCTGATTCAAGTTATTTTTTTGCCACAACATATTTGTTAGCTCGTACACTCCACGACTGCGTTGCTCGTGCAAAACCCATAAACATGACTCCGACTGTACCGCTTTTTTCTTTGCCCCCCTTGAATGTTAAAAGGGGCGGAGTTCGGCTAGAGAGGGGATATCTCGGCGAATGGGAGCTCGTATTTTCTGACGCCACTTTGAAAAGGATAGGAAATCTGCGCGTCGATTGGTCGGTTAGTTTAAGCTCCGCCTTTAGGGTGGGGTTGTAATAGTTGATTCCTACAGTGGAGGGGCGTGTACGAGGTGACGCGCGCCAGTCTGTGTCGAGAGGCGAGCGAGTGCAGGTGTCGCGGGGCGAAGGCGCTCCGGCATGCGCGTGCGAGTTTCACCCTGACGCGCGGGGATGGCCGCGCGCAACCCGCCGCGCTTCCAAACTGTGATACATTAAATTATTTTCATATAGACATAGATGAACCGTCCGTGATAGACTTTGACAGACAGTGTATTGTGAAGCCGCCCATATGATCGTCCCTATGGCAGCGTACGCACAGTTCGGCTACTCATATCCGCCCGCCTCGCAGGTTTGTTCATTATTTATCAAGCTCAAAACTCCATACCGATACAAATACAAATCATTTGATAGAACTCAACGTCTAAGTTAATAATCTTTAGCATAACAAGTATATACCTACCATATAAGTAGGTACCTTCTTTTCAAAATGTCAGGTAGAAATATTTTGACAAACTTACGTCTTATTAAAAATTAGATTTGTTTTAAATACCTACACACTGTGACGTTTATTTTTAACGTAATAAACTGTAAACACCTATTTTAAACTTAACAATTAACCAATACAAATTAATTAGGTACCTATTTCAATTAAATGGTAGAACATTACTATATTATGATATTCGCAATCACACGTAAAGACAAATGGTTTTAACTAAAAAGTATTGCTATAACTTATTAAGGATGTAATGTCATTATTATAATGCATAAAATATCTACCACATACCTACCGTCGGAACAAGAGCACATATCTACCTAATAAAACCTTTTTGTCTTTTCCTATAGAAAGCCTTTTTTATTAATAAGTATATTTTAAAAATTCTCTTCTCCTTTTATTAACTTTATATGTGTAGAGTTGTAGTAGAATTTCGACTACTATAATATTTATATTAAGATTTTAATGAGATACTTATTAACGTTTTTAATCCTACAGTTAGAATGCTTCTTATAGAAATCATAAACATAATTATTTAATATTGTAATAATAACAAAGAAATTCAGGATGATTTAATTATTAAATAAGGAACAAAAATAATTTGAAAACATACCTATTTAACGTTCAACTCTAATAGGTATTCAAGTCACTTTAAATTTTTTCCCTTTTAAATTCACTGTTTATATAAAAAAGTACGGCACAATACAAAATACACAACCTATCATAACCTAATATTCAATTAAACAAATTATTTCAAATTTTCTTGAAAATAGGTACCTATGTAAATGGGTACTTATAATTGAAATTTGTTTACGCTAATAATATAAATAACGCACCATTTGTAGCTATAAAGAGGTACCTAAAAAATCTGACCTTATTTTTAATATTCATAACATATTTTCTATTCTATTCTTAACTTATATATATTAAAGAATAAGTCATTTTAGTAGACCTTATAGAGAGTTGAAAGGTATTTGTTTATTTGTAAGGCTTTAGGGCTAATCCCTCTCATTATTTAAACAATTTTGAAATCATAGGCAATGTTATAATCGGATCAAATTGATATTTGTATTGTCTTAATTATGTACATGTACACATGTGGTTAACTTATTGTTTAAGCTACATAATATAATTGTTAATTAAATATTCAAAAGTATTGATGCATTGTAATTTTTTAATTAAAGCTATAAAGGTCTTTGTCTTAGTATTAATTGTTTGAGAAGAAACATATAATATCTTAAAAGTTTGGTTAACTATAACCCAATGATATTATATTAAGAACATACCTACGTTGTCAGTGCAAAATTTGGAGCAAAAACATCCTAATTAGGACGCCTTACCTATAGGAGATTGGTTGCCGGTGTATTCACGAGCAACCGACAAAACTAACTATCTCTTTTTTTCTTGTTGGTTATATCATTTATCTCTTTTCTATCGTTTTGACTTGTTTGTATGTGTGCTGCCGCTGCTGTGCGGAACACTTTTTTCGGTTGATTTGTATGGGTATAACATATCCATTATATAATATCATTGCTCTAACCCAACACGTTATAACTGAAACTATATTTTTATTATCCTATGTCACTTGCATCATTAAAATATAATAAACATACGAACATACAAGACCGCCAAAATATAATAGTCTATTTATAAGAACCTTGTAATATGAAGTACCTACCTACCTACATATTTAAAAGAAAATTAAAAAGGAGTTTTTATTCAGATTTTTTTTGTACCTACTTATCTACTTACCTACTGGTTTAGTGTAGTACCTATCTTTATACATTCATCAACAAGTTAATTATTATTAAAACATTAATACCTAAATAAACATGATATAAAGAACTTACGATGTACAAAATATTTTAATTCGCTTCACATATCCTTTATAACTTAGCTAAGATAGTTTAATAAATAACCGTTTTCTTGTTTTGTTCACAAAGCTAGCAAATTTGTTACTAAAATCTTTCAACGGCTAAACAACTAAACATTTGTAAAGTATCTATGACTAATTTAAGATCATACCATTAATATACAAACCATTTGCTAATACTATGGAAGAAAGTTGTATTAAAATAGATTTTTGAACGTCTTTAAGGGTTTCAATTAAAAACAAAATTTCACAATTCAACATCAATGAATTTGAAACTACCTAATGAATATATTTTTGTAAATTTGAATAGGAATGTAATAGACGTTTTTAAAATAATAGTTCATTGAACCACAATCAAGTATCTATCATTTTAATACTTTTATTTAACGTTTATTTAACTCGTAGGTAATCCATACTATTCATTAGTATGAAATATTATAAATGCGAAAGTAACTTTGTCTGTCTGTCTTTCAATCACGCTAAAACTACTGAACCGTTTAGAACGAAATTTGGTACAAATATTAGAGACTGGGGAAGGACATAGGCTATTTTTTTATTTTAAATCAACCCCCAAAAGGTTGCGCGAGGGTTTGAAATTTGTTATAATTTTACGATTTCACGGCCAAACTGCTAAACCGGTTGTAATGAAATTAGGTACACAAATGGTGTAGAGCCTGAGATAAAACATAGGCTTCTTTTTAGCTTGAAAAAAGGGGTACAAGGGGGGAAGGGGGGTCAAAGTTTATATGACAGTCCACGCGGGCGGAGTAGCGGGCCACACCTAGTAGGTAATATTACATGTATATATGTAGTGAGTAAGTAAGTACATTATACAAATTTTAAATAAAAACGCCTTTCAACTAAAATTCTCTTACCGTTACGCTCTTTCATTTGTTTAAATGTTTTATTATATAGTTTAATTTAAAATATTTAAATATTTTTTATAACAACGAGTGAAAGCTTGTTTAGATTCACTTTTCTTCAGGTATATCAATTTTATGGGAGAATAATTTACTTGCAACAAATACAAAAATCGTTTACATGTTCTAGGTACCTACCTATATATGGGGGGGTATTTAAACTTCCTCTGAAAGGCGGGAAAGAATATTGGATCCCTTGAAAGTTTTTTTTCATTTATATTAAGTCAAAAAAATATCATAAGCGCGATTCATACAACAGCGTACCTACATAGGCCAGGTGTACGAATAAATCGTTTATATATTATATCTACAAGCTGTATCCAGATATACCCGCGTATTTTCACTTCTTGTTGGAAAATTTCAGGGTCTAATCTAACCGCATGCCAAATTTCAGACAAATCAGTAGTATTTATTTATTTATTTTATTTATTTTACCCTTTATTACACCAAGGAAACTTAAAAACTAGACAAATACATTAAATTTATGTGTAATTGGCGGCCTTATCACTTGAAGTGATTTCTTCCAGGCAACCATATTATAAAACATTAATGATACAAAAGAAAGGAAGGGTAGGTAAAAAGTGTAGATTTAAAATTCAAAAAGATAGAATAACAACAATATGATTTAAATAAAGAAACGAGATATATTTACATACATATTACACACATACATACATACATATACATACACATAGTAAAAGTTTATAATTCTGAGTCATTTGCCAAGGAGAAATAATGATTAAAAACAAGTTTTTTAAAAGTATTTAATGTAGGAGCTTTTCTAATGTTAAAAGGTAAGGAGTTCCATAGTTTGATTGCGGTAACCGTGAATGAGTGAGCATAGTAGTTTGTACGTGATAGAGAGTTATTTACGTGATAGAGAAAGAAGCCCCGATTTATCATCACAAAATTTCCTATATATACCTACATATATCATATCTGTGTTACGTTTTAGTATGAAAAGGTATACAAACCGATATGCGCATAACATTTTTTTTATAACATAGGTAAGGGGACAAACAAGCCTGTATTTATTAATTTTCACATGTGTATCCAATTATCTTTTATTTAGGATAGGTATTACGAACCGATATGCGATATGCAAAACATTTTTTTATAACATACGGGGCAAACGATCAGGCGAGTCATGTGATGGAAAGTGGTCATCGCCCATGAATATCGTGGAGAATAACAGCTCTGGAGTAAATGCCGGCCTTTTAAGAATCGCTATAGGTACATATTCTGAAGTACAGAAAGCATCGTATTAAATTACCTTATCACTTATCTAACGTGCGTTATATCTTGTGAAGTTTTATCGATCGACGCCATGTTGTCGGCGAACCCCAAAGAGTGTTATTAGAGCACTTAATATGAAATTATCGATAAAATAATTATTGTGATATCCTCTATGTAATGAGTAAACCACTTACATGTAGGTACCTATATTGAGTCCTATTTATAGATATGCAGGTAACCTGAGGAGATAATATCGTATTAAAATATCGATTTTATTTTGCTTGTTAAATGTTTTTTTTTAATTCTCTTTGAAAGGAAATTGTATGGTTGTAGGTACGTAATATAAGAATACTTACGTTTGAAAAAAAGCTATAAATATCTACTGTCATTAATTCATGTTTTATTAAATAACTAAATATCTTCTTCTTAAATACTAGGATAATTAATATTTTATATACTAATCCAGTATCTAATTTATCGGCATGCCTAATAAATTAATTCCATTATTTCGTTTCTGCGTGAAAAAAGCAGCGAAAGCTAATTTATTATTCGAAATGTTTCGAATTAATAATTATTATTTAAATTTAAAGTCAACACAACAAACAGATTTAATTTTAACAAAATGTAGGACATTGTAAAAAATATTTTTTACAATGCCCTACATTTTAGCGATAAATAAAGAGTAGGTAAGTACACTATTAATTAAGTCATTTAAAAGTAAGGTGTAAAAAAGCTGATAACGAAATGAAAGAGTTATTTGTACCAGCTTTATCGGATATTAGGATTGCCCCGCGGTTTTGCCTGTCTATAAACTTATTACTTGGTTTAATGTTAATTTATATTACATATCATTTTTACAAACGATGCTGCTTTATATAATAATTTCTCATTACTTACTAACTTCGCAAACATTCACTTTTTATAATATCAGTAAATTCCTGACAAGAAATATAACTATTCTTCACATATCTCAATATATTCAGAAGAATGTCAGTATCTTATATAATTTAAGACACATGACAAAAAATACAGTCGCGTGTTTATTATGAACAATTTATTAAAATAAGTACATATAGGTACCTACTATTCTTGGCACTTTAAGTCTTAAACTGCGGTACAAAAAACAGTATTGCTCAGTAGAGGAAAGTTTTCACGTACATACAAAACAAAACATTCTTGTTCCACTGATGTTATCGATTACTGTTTTCACAAAAACGAACGAACGAATCATTAATATTAATTTCATATTCCACGCCTCGATTCCTACAAAAACTCGACCAACTCCATATTGGAATGGGGGTTATATGATCGATACTTCTCGCAATTGACATTTAAAATGCCTTCTCTTACATTATTACGATGTCTCCGACATACAACAAGTCTGTTCCCAGTACTGATTGGTGATTAAAATATTTTCAATACAATACATCGGCGAGCGATGTTGAGGCACTCGTAAGCTGTCATAAAGATATGACTCGATGTACTAAAAACAGCAAAATGGATACTTTTTTCCGACGACTTCGTTCCGAGTTAATTGAATAGAATGGGTACAAGCCGTGTCTATACAAAATGGTGGCCGTGTTCAATAATCTTGGGTGGAATAAAAAAATCGCTAGTTCAGTGTTTCTTTAGAAGTTGTAGAAGGCTATACACCGGAACGTATTTTAAACATGTATGAAAGTACTGTGAAAGACAATGTTGCTCAAAATTTTGTTATCAGATGCAATTTTATTATTTATATTGAAAGTAATTCACTCCTACTATTTAAAAAAAGGAAAAAGGAAAGGATAGCGACAAAAGGAAAAAAGGATACAATAAGTGAAGGCGGGAAGGAAAAAAATGACATCTCTGATGATATGCCATTACCTAACTCCGGTTTTCTGCAGGAGAGTGGTATCACTGCTCTACCTACTAGTACCCAATACGCAGGTTAAACCAAGCTAGACTTAGGTACTCATAATTGTAATTCAAAGGCAATAAAGATAAGCCAATTCAGTTCTGCTAATACACTTTTGTTCTCACATAAAAGTCAATACAAAATCAATTTCACGATCGAAAATGTAAGAACGATTTCACAAAACGATTCATATGTGAATAAACAACGTAATAGCAGTAACAATTTTCCGTCTAATTGAACAAATTAAATTGAGCATTCAATTTGAGCAGTTAATAGCTTGGCCGTGGTATCGCAAACAAACCCGTAGGATCGGCCTAGCATTCCTGGGACCAATGACGCGTTTGATTTTCATAGCAATACTACGGGCTGTTACCTTTTTATATTATTTGCTTTGTTTCTTCTTACTTACTACTTTATACTATGAGTAATTATGATTTGGTTAATAATGGCATACTGAAGTAATATTTCAGCGGAGGCTAGCTTATAACTACCTATAGGTAAATTAACTAAGGCGTCTGCGATAAAAAATTTTCACTGGCATTTTATAATATACAGCATCAGCTACACCCATGTAATATGCATGTTTTGTAGATACACAAACCATGCATAATATATGCGTGCATGAAAATCGGTTGTTTAGTTATAAACATTTAAGCAGACAGAAGAAAGCGACTTCATTTTCTACCATGTAATGCTTTAACATATATCTATTTTATATATTATATTGTTTTTAGCTAAAGTAATACAAGGTTCTTATAAAACAAATGCCGAATTTCTTACAATAAGGTAACGCTTATTTCTCTTTCTTCTAACAGCTTCTAATAGAACATAAATTAAAAGCTATGTGTCAATATTTATATGGCCATAGGCGTTCACACATCAAACGTCCTTATTAGGGTCTTTATATAACAAAAAATATTTTTACTCCGATGGACGGAATCTCTCTGCAATATTAATGACTAACACCTCATCCACGTTTTTATTCAACACCAACATGTACTGAATTATTTATACATAAAACGTATGTATTTATCTTATGAAAAATGCATCGCTTGCGCGGGAAATAAAAATTGTACTTATATCACTTTTCTGAACAACACGTCATAAATATCGCTATCCTACAATTTTTTATCACTCATATGTGCTATTTTTACGCTACAGAACTATTTAAACTTTTATCTTTACTAATGTAAAGAAACATCAATTGTATTTATAAAAGTATTTTCAATTAGCAGTTCTTTACGATCGCAGATGTTTAAAACATATTAATTTTTAATATTACAATTGCGTTCGCTAGCATTCAATGTCCTTATGGAGTAACGCAGTCATTCGCCAACAAGGTAATGGCACAGGTGTGGTAATATTAACATATTATATGATCACGAATATGGAATATGTATGGGGAAAATTGTGAACGCTCTCAGTAACACGTAAAGCGGGTCCATTTATCTGGAAATCCGGTGGGAGGTCACAAAAGTCCACAATAAAAGCCGGATCCGGTAGCACAGGTTAATTGAGTCCTCCGACCTCATAATCCGCCCCCGTCCCTCCCGCTAAATGTTATTTATAAACCAAACTCGAAACAGCCGCCGGTCAGGACCTTACCAACATATAAATTTTAGCCTATTTCATTTCGCGCGACTGACTTTAACACCGAATAATTTCAGTTAACAAACGAACAAATTTAAAGGCCTTAAAACGTTATTACGAAGACATCGACGATTATTGAATTATATGTGAGTTTTATAATAGATATATCGTATATAACTCACATTATTAATAAGTAGTTTATTTATGAGCCTAATTAATTTAGATCGAAGCAATTATTTATATAATTAAAATGCGAAGTCTTTAAAAAATTAACGAACTTTTAAATCGATTTTCTATTTTAATTTTCATTATAGGTTAAGACTATTTAAATTGAATAAGTATTTATAAAAAATATTGTTAATTTCAAATGATACTAAATACAAGCATTGCATAATGTAGAATAAATAAGTTTTTAACAATTACGAAACTATTTTATTATGCGTTTATAAGACTGTTTAGTGGATTGTCGATAAAATTTCGTGATGGAACACGATTCTTAAATTGCTGTTACTCGCCTGATTGCATTTCGTTTAGATTATGTTCGTCGCGGTAACTATACTTTTTTACCATTTACCTGTTGAACATGAACAACGCGCACGATTATTCTCAAATTCATATTCGCGTAAGTCAATATTTTCTTTTCATTTAAAGCATTACTTTAATTATTAACGAAAGAAGTTTTAAGATAAAAGTCGAGAATTATAGTTAAGTTAAAAGTTAATGGAATCTGTTTTGGTATAAAAGTAACAAACTATATTTTCGTTTATAACATTTCGTTATTCCAAAAAATATTAAATGTTATCCAATCAAATTCTCAGAGCAGATACCTAGTATTTTCTATTCAAGTTAGGTGATAACGCTATTGGGCGTCGCGTCGGCGAGCGCTGCATATTTCACGTGGATAAATGAAGTATCGAGTTGACTATTGGGAATTTGGCAATTCGTATTATCGATGCAATACGCCTGACGATAATTGAATGGAATCGCGTTGAATAACCATTAATTGGTGTTTCGCGATTGATAATTATCAACGCTCTGGGGCGGGCGATGAACGTGAACATACATAGCTAATGCTGTTCGGTTCGCTCGTTCGCTTCAGTGTGAAGGCGCTCAGATCATTCACGCACGGGCGTCGTGACTGTAATGCATCACGGATTCATTTTAACCTTTTCGGGATATGCAATTAGATTTTGTTAGACTATACCCCGTTCGGTAGCGATGTTCGACCGTGTTTACAATTTGTTTGGAATTTACCTATTGATCATTAATATTTGTTTGGTTATAGCTTCTATATACGAATATTATATATGCTTAAATTTATAATAATTAGAAAATAAATTTATTTGCTTTCAATGTAAAAATATATTGTATGATTAAACACAAGCTTTCTATCATTAGAAAATAACGAAACAACGTACCTAAAGGGTTGTCTCTCACAAGTTTATGTGTAAATTTTCTGTCACAATCGAAACCCGTCTGTTCTATATAAGGTGTGGTAGAGCGGTTTCCATGATTGCTGTTCTACCATCATTATTCATCTGTCTGAAATGTTACCTCCTAGTATTAGATGTTGGGCATTACTGATGTTTGTGAATACTCTGACTTACACAATTACCATCTTCATAGAATAAGGATATTGGTACGACAACACACAAAAAACACAGACGCAGTATAAGTTATACATCATATCGGAGAGGTACAACTGAAGGCAAATAAAATATTAAAAAGGTCAAAAGGAACTAAATTAAATCTCAGTACAAATTTAATAACATATGTTTAGTAAATCCCTACTATGACGATTGAGGTATTTCTTTGAACATGGAATATAGTGTTCAAATAGTTAAAAATCAAACCAAAAAACAGCTTCAACATTTTTACTATAAAATACACTGAAAACAAACCAAACGTCACCATATAAGCACTCATAATCAACATAAAACATTATTAATTATTGGATTGTTCGTGATAAATTGTCTGCTACTGACTGCTAACCAAAATTACCTACTTGCTTTATAACCCGGGGCAACCGATATTGATCTTACTCAAGTGGTCGTGACAGTCTAATACCACCGGCTTCCACAGCGCCAGATTGCGTTTATTACTCTATCTCTTATTTCCTACTCATTAACGTGTAGTTATATGCTAGGTAGTTGATAGTATACGAATAGACTTCGTATAGATATGGGCAGGTATTAAAGAAACATCTTCTATGCGCATTATTCAAGTGACTAAAATATTCTTATGCTAGCTAGAGTACACGTGAACTTTATAAGATTGTTTCTAATCAATCGATTTATTTGTTAACTTCCCACAAGCTGTATTCACAATGTCTATAATTCGCGTTAAAAGTAGTAATTGCTGTTCGTTATTTGCGGCCCATCCGCACGCATGAAGTCAAACCAAACTCCCGTTCGTCAAAGCGGCCAAAAACAAAAAAGGTTACAAACCAATCATTATAATGATCGGTTATCGATTTGAATAGCGTGCTTAAAAGGACCAACGTTTAGACGCGATTACGCGGTTGCCGACGGCCATTTCTAATCTAAGCCAACTCACGATACCTTATCTCACTCTTATAATTTTCCAAAATTCATATAATAACGTTTGATAACAATCTAATGATTATAATGTCCTATTTAACATATCCCGTTGGTCAACAGCAATCCAGACAATTTTGTAGACCGATATAATACGCTCGCTAATGTAATGGGCATTATATTATGATCGTCCGTATCATTAACTCTGCTTTAAAAGATACTTTAAAGTTTACTGCTTCGAACGAAGTTTTTCGAGTGTAAAAAGGCGACCGTATAGGTAGAGCAGGTAGCCTGTAATTTAATTTAAATATTCTGGCACGATTGTTTTGAGATGTTGCTTAAAAACTACGCAAATTTCATCTTCTGTTATTAGTATTCCAATTATCTTTGCCAACTATGAAGTAATACACCTAATTGTTAATATTTCGACGTAAAATAACATCACGTTAATATTTGCCAATACGTACTTATTCATATATAATTAGTAATTCTCATACTTGAACAGGACCGACAAAAGTAAACCTACGTCATAAATGGTATCCGCTTCAACCCGTATATAGTATATACCTTACAAAAATAGCATAGATATTATCTAAATACATACGCAAACAAAACTACAGTGTAAATTGGTTAATATTTTATTTAGCGGTGTCAGCCTTTGGACGGACGACGGACTTCATCAAATATTGACGAGCAAAAGCAGCCGGCCATTGGCCGAGGATTTGCTAGACGAATTTGTAATGAAACCACGCCCTACACAATTACGTACTTTTGATGTAGGGTACACTGAAACACTCAGGTAACCGTGTATATGATTATGTATGTGTATTATGTAGGGTTGACAACGTTGGTTTATTTCAAAAGTCCTAGTAGTATAACTTTAGCTGTCTAATCAGATATTCACACGTTAGGGTCACATACAAAATTTCAAAACTAAAAGATTTGAGTTTCAATTTAAGTTCAATTAGCATTGTCCTTAGACACGTAGGCATTCATATCAAAATAGGGCACCGCTGATATAAACAGCACACTTTTTATAAATTACCACTTGTTACATTAAAACTTGCAATAAAACCAATCAACATATCATGAATACTGATGAGCCGTTAATAAAAAGGCTATAAATTATACAAATCTTTATCTGATTGCAAAGCTAAGACCGATGGCTGGCATAGCTCGCTGTATGCATAATTTGTTTATTTTGGCTTGTTATTAGATTTATAACGTCTATAATGTGTGAATTAAATGTAAATCGTGACATGATGAATTGATATGTTTATTTCATGATGTGGATTATTCCTAGCTCTTAGAATTCAGATCTTGGGAGTCTCGGTACCTAGAAACTTGGTTATTGATTGGGCGTCTAAATGTTAAGAATTTTTAGCGTAGAAAAGCTGGATACTGACTTTTTTCTGCTTTAACAATACCTTTATTTTCAGAATAACTGCTGTTTAATGGTTTATATTGTTAATAATGTAAATATGATTTTTAAAAACAATCGCAAGTTCATACCTATAGGTCGTTATCAAAGCGACAATTGTTTTTGGGATATCATTTTACAATCACTAATTGTACATAAAAAATACATGTAATATTTTTAATCTATCCATGTATCTAAAATATCAATAAATATTTTCTCTATCAGCTGCATTAGCACTTAAAACATATAAAAGTAAATTAATTAAAAAATCAAAAGACATGTGAAGTCTATTATTGATAACATCAAATCGTGTGATAATATCGTTTGTCCTTGTCCAATCTGGACCGGATTATGTTTTTATCCTATATTTAAAGTTTATCTTACAACATCTTTGACATTTCCTAATCACCCAATTATTTTTCCTAGATCGCTTTATGTCCATTTTAAAATAACACTCTCGGTCTTATCTCGATTTTAATTTTTCGAGTTTCGTGGCTAGTTCCGTATGCTTTTTTTACGTTTTTATCACAAGATGGCGGCCGGTCGAAATGTTTGGGGTAATAGTTTATCTGTACTAATATTATGTATAGCGTTTGTTAGTTTGTAGGGTTCTAGGGGATAATAGCTGAACCGATTTTGAACATGATTTTAACATTTCGCAAACTACTTATAGGTAGGTACTACATTTGTGAGGCAAAAATATTAGAGGCTAAATAAATTCACAAACAAATTCGATAAACATTTACAAAACATGAAAGATGTTGCTGGCCACTTACTCATTATTCACGTTATCCACACTAGACAATGCTCTAACTAAAAATCAACTCTTTCCAATAAAGTGATAATTAAGTCAGTAAGTAGTCCCACAGAGCCACAAAGCCGAGCAACTTGATAACAAATAAATCTATTCTGATTATCACACGTCCCCTACATATTGTTTTCCACCCCTAATATCTCATATACGCCCATAAAACATTAATTCGCTCCCTCTCTTTGCTGAACACTTTCCATTTGACAGATTGGACCAACTGAAGCTTCTTTTTTTATTTAATTTGAGAGTAATATAGATTGTACGAGTCCTAGTGTTTGTTCAGTCTTCGTTGAGTAGTTTTTATTGAAAATTGTGTTTGCAGAGTCGCCCCGCTAACTTATAAGTAATATTGCCTCTTTGATTCGATCACAGAGATTCATTTATTTGATTGGTACTTTCATAGAAATAGATTTGATATTTAGCTGGTGTATTACGAGTTATTGAAGAATTAGGCATAGGTGTTTAGAATATTTACCGAGTTGTAATGTTATTATGATATTTTAATGATTGCTTTATTAAATTTACCCTTATATATGTAGAGCCAACTGCTCCGGCTAGATTGTGGTGGTACCACCCTTCCACAGAAAACATAGTCGTCGATGATTTTTATTTCGGTAAGTGGCCCAACTGTAGTCCATTTTTCCTTTCCCTCCACTTTGCCAATCTCTTAGGCCAAAATCCTTCTTCATCTTCCTATTTAAAAAATCTGTCACTGTAGTCAATAGTGTTAGGTGATCGCTTATTATCAGACGAACTTACAAAACGAACCACAAGTAGCTACAAGACAACATCACATACAAAAACGGGGATTTAGTAAAGTCATCCACATAGCGTAAGATTGAAAAGATCCCCAAACCGACATTCTACATTGATAAAAATAAAAAACACATGTGTTAACACCCTTGTATTTAATAACCTATCGTTAATGCGATCTCTATCTTCGCAATGGCATCGCTAATCTGATCTCGAGATGTTCAAGGCGAATGGACCTAATCTCAATGGAGTAATCTGTCTATTTTAAGAATGAGGAAAAGAATCATTCCAATATTTGTGGTTATTGTTTATAATTTGTTTATGTTTTAGCAGGCGACTGAGGGTTTATCTGATGGTAACAGACCACCTGCTATAGGCTAGCTATTTGTCACGCGAAAGCGTTGCTCGCCTTTAAAGTATAAAGGGATAAATTTGCCTCCAGTTCTTCCATTTACTGAACTCTTTTAAAGTAAAAAAATGAATAATAAAACGAGAAATACCTTCCTTCATATTGATATATTTTTAAAAGTGGTTTGTACTCACGTGAAGAACGTTCAAATTCATAATTTAGAATACTTTCATTATTATTAGTTTAGAAATAATGAAAATTAGAAGTAATAAAAATTTTTGCTAATAGAATAAAACTAAGATCGTTTATATATATACAATAATAGGTAGTAGGTACTACAACAATAAACGCCTTAAAATCTATCACATTTAATTAGCTAAGATTTTTTGTCTTCAAAACTATGACATGTTCTAACATCCTGTAGTACAAACTGTTGATGAATTGACCAAATTATTATGATGATACGGCTGACCGGACTTTTTATTCACAAAAGATACAATCTTAATCGCTTGAAGGTGTCAATGGTCTCACGCAAGCGAGTAGATATTTCACAGTTTACTTTTAAAATTACTATGATGTGAGTTTCGTATTGAAGACTAAGAAACAAAAAAAGCGGCCAAGTGCGAGTTGAACCTGTAGGTCTTTTTGTTACAAATTAGTGGAATTTTCAGTTTTACCAGGTTTTTACCAATTTTCGTGATGCTACATTATAAAATGGAAATATATTGTATATCTATGTAGGCACTATATAGTATAAGCATCTGTTCCTTCGGATTTTAATTCAGAAATGCGACGATTTTCCGCGTCTTTGATGAATACTTATAGGTGCCATTCTTACTTATAAAGGTTACAATTTTCATTTACAACTTCACTTCATAGCTTTCAAACCAACAGCGCCATATCGATCCCTCAATACAATTACTCGATGTCAGGTTTAATTTAGTACATATACCCATTACTAATGACACCGTAAATTACACTTTTAACCCATTATTTATTCTACATACATCGCTCACAATAGCAGCGAAGTACCTACGTATAATGTGAAAAATAAATTAGACTTTAAGTGCACGTTTTTAAGGTTTAATTCGGTTTGTCGCTGTCATCTTATCAGTAGTTAATTGACATCGAAATCTATGATAACTCGAAACGAATATCAGTGCACGAGCCATAATGATGCGTTTTGCTTGGTATTACTAATAACTGGCTTGCACGCCAGCGGTTATCATTGTAGGGCTGGTAGCTTATAATTATATTCAGGGTATATAATATACTGTGAAGGATAATATCGATACAATTGGTGGACAATGACCCTTTTTGAGCGGGAAATTCCTAATAGCATGCCCCTAGTAGTATATTATTATCTAGTAGCTATGTCGGACTTTTATCGACCAATACGTGAAATATTAGTTCTGTTTTGCCACATTAAACAATAACTGATGATTCTATTTCCCAGGTGTAAGATTTATTTCTATTTTTTTATTACAATATTAGTTATATTATTAATTGTCTGTATCCAAAACCAAAAATATGTAACTATTTAATATGATATAGACATTTTCGAATTACTTCCCAACTAACTAAGGAACTACTTTAGACGCGGAAATGCATTTTTTTTTTATTGAAATTGCTTACCAACGTCTGTCTTCTGAAAATTACACTTCATATAGTGTCAAGGCGGGAGTGAACAGGCATTTAAATAGACATGCAATACCTCAGACCGCATCTCAGCTTTCGACCAGGCGAATTCGCGGTCAAATATCCGCCTTTACAATTTTAAACCGCCACTTTTCAATAAAATAAAATAATACTTAAAATTTCATTCACCCTTATCAAACTTAACCGTTATTGAAGCTAACTTCAAGAGTTAAACAAAATTGTTCTCATTAAAACGAAACTTGATTTATTTAATAATAGGTACTTCTAAACTTTTTTTTTTTTTTTTTTTTTTTTTTTTTTACGATGGGGAATCCAGGCTAAGGACACCCGTCCATGCATCCTGGGAGCTACATGGACGACATTGAGTATGGTGTGTCAGTGTCGTGCAACGTACGTCAGCGCCGCACCCTACCGACTAAACCCCATCGACATTCCTCCGCACACCAGGGCGGGCACACGAGCGCGTCAAAAACATTCGTCCGTGAACCCGCCAGTGCTGGCCGCATCGCTGCGGCCCCTCCACTGGAACGTGACAGCGGGAGCAGCCATCACGCTCCTCCTCCGTAGTGGTCCGCCCGGAATATAAAGGCAGACCACAACCATCGCAAGAGCCTATGGAGGGGGAGATACGTCCCCAGAACAGTACCTCAACCCTCAGACCCCTACTCGGCTGACTGTAGACCGGCATGCCGCTACGCCCCTGCCTCGTCGTCGAGTCAAGGGAGACGACCACGACCTTCGCAGCCCGACGCCCACGAGCCGCTCCAGGTCTGGCTTCGCCTCCCGACCCAACCCGACACATTGCCATCCTTTGCAGGACGGCAATGGCTCCCTCGTGAAGCGCAGTGCGCCTCCTGCGCGCGCCACACACTCCACTGGCCGCACTCCAGTTTCCTCTCTTAAAGAGAGGGATACCGGATGCGGCCCCGCCGGTTGTTCTTTTTAGCTTCCGCACATGAAGCCATATGACTCATTGAGTGAGTCACAGGCTTCATGGGTACTAAGCCCCCCCGCCACGACAAGGCAAGAACAAGTTGGGGGGGAGGTACTTCTAAACTTAGTTTAACTGTGAGTAAATATTTACAATTGTTCGTCATAAACTCTGATTGGAAGCTGGATCGTTCATTAGTGTGAAAAATGATAAATATCTGTCTAGCAGTCTTGGCCCATAAAATATTTGATATTTCATAATCAAACGCGCTTTCAAACTAAGAAATTCTAGGCAGATATTATCTATATAAAAATTCCTTCAAATAATAATATCCGTACTAATATTATAAATGCGAAAGAAACTCTGTCTGTCTGTCTGTCTTTCCATTACGCTAAAACTTTGGTACACAGATGGTCTATAGAACATAGGCTACTTTTTAACTGGAAAAAAGGGTTAAAAGGGGGGAAGGGAGGTCAAAGTTTATATGAAAGTCCACGCGGACGGAGTCGCGGGCAGCAGCTAGTAACTATATAATTGTAAGCTTTTATTTATCGATAACTCGACAAAAATTTACAATAGTTAAAAATTTGCTACTTATATGTTATGGTCCCTACCGGGTATAGGCCTCCTCCTCCAGTTCCTTCCATTGCTTTCTATTACAGCCAATCCGACCTCTTAACATTTCATTAATAAAAAATAAAAAAACAGAATAGTTTTAAATATTTCTGCAAATGATAGCAAGCAATATATGCTTCATATATTGCTTGCCCAACTTTCTAAGGATATTTAAGCTAAGCTTTATATTGTAACGGTGTATTTTTGAAAACCAGGTTTCCACTTACCACATATAAAACCTCATATATGTATATATATGATGATATTAAATCATACATTAAACTATAACATTAGTTCAATTATAAAGTCTTTGAATTCCAAATTCGTGTCTAAAATACGTTGAAAAATTAAAACAAACACGCCACATTTAAAATATATGTAATTAGTACAGATATGTTAATTTTGGCACCTTTTAAAAATAACCGTCACCTATTTCTTAGCGCTAGTTCACAGACTAAAAAATTAAAAAGAAAATCTCTAAAGAGTCCAGACGGACGAAGAGATTTATCTATTTATTTTAATTTCTAGAGTGTGTTGTTAGGTGCAAGCTAGTTAGAGATTAACTACCTTCAATCCGTCCAATTATTTTTTTATTGTTTGCTGCAATTCTCTGAAGCATTCACTTTACTTAATTAAAATATTTTCGTATGATATCTGCTAAGCTTTAAATATATTATGTTTTAGTATGTTATGCTCAGTTTTTTTTACTCATTATAAGTACCTCATATTTTTTTGTATTTTATACAGTGTGCTACAAAACAAGGGTCCGATCCGAAAACCTCTTACTATATACCGGTAGTAGGTCCTTATTTTGCTATCGTATTGAAAAAATAACATAATTATTTTTTTCAAACAAAAAAATTAAACTAAGTAAAATTGCAAATTAAAAGGCAACACCTTCTCTCGTTCATGTGCTCTGCTAACTATTGGGTCTATAGGGTCTACGAACAGTACCTGAGTTGCCAGCATTTGTGAATTTCCTGGAATTTGTGTAAATTTTTCATTAGAAACATAATCTTTGAAACTTTATTGCATTGTTATTTTTAAATATAGATTTTTTATTTTATTCTATTCGAAAAGGTATTTGGATAGAGCATGTTACTCTTCAGGGTCCGACACATGTTTTGTAACATACTGTATAGTTAATTAATTATGGGAAACTTAGAAGCAAATAAGTCGTTTTGATACATTAATTACGGTAACTAGTTATTGCCGCCCATAAACTTTCGTCGAACCTAACTCCTTAGACTATACCACCGGCTTTTAATTTTACAAGCCAGCACCATACCAATCTACGTACATACAATTTACGTTGTACGATGCTTAAAGTTCCTATAACATTTTACTGAGGGTAGGTCTCTTTCGCAGGAGACGGACTGGGTGGGTACCCCCACAGTGCCAGACATTCAACCTGAACAGTGATGTGCGAATGTCAATGTGCTCCGGTCTGAAGGGCACTGTAGCCAGCGAGATTACTGGGCTAATAAATATAGTCTAAACATCTAATGACTCAAAGTGCGGAGCGTCAATGTAGTGCACCCTGCCCGGAGCAAAGTTCTTGGTAGCACTGCATTGGTTATGGGCTGGCGTTTCTCTTACCATCGGGAGGGCGTTCAGCTCGTCTCACCACTTAAGAGAATAAAAAAAAAACAGCATCGGCTATAAACCTGCATACTCACCTTCCTAAAAGAACCAGCGAGTACCTAAATAATGCAAATCATATCCACACAAACCATTAGATCACGGACATAATCGTAACAGGCCCATGCTACGTTAAATACCGCTCAAGCGTAATGTACAGACAAACATACTCAAAATGATCGCTCTCGTCTCGCTTTATTTAAAGAAAACATGGCCCTACACGCGGCACGTTAGTACTTCAAGAGTCCCAATACACTCGTGCTATTATTTCAACTCCCAACCCCAATATTTGACCAAATCTCTGGACGTCTTTTCGACCTCTCCACTGCCTTTAATCTTTTACCGCCAAAAGTTTAAGTATATACGATAGATAAACATGTTTTTATTTGTCATTTGAGTTGAAGGAGGATGGTACTTCGGGTATGATTGAGATCTGTACAAATACCGTTTGATGTGGGATAGTAACTGGGAGTAGGTACTTGAGTTTTCATTATTCTTCAATTACGACTAATAAATATTTCAATTTTAAATATTTATTAGTCGTAATTGAATTAGTGCGATTATCTCAATAAAGCTCCAAAAAATATTGTCATCTTTGTTTTTGAAGTTAATATTGATTTATGACGATCTACTAACTACTACTTATATCAAAATAGTTGTTGCCCGCGATTCCGTCTGCGTGGACTTTCATAAAAAATTTGACGCTTCCCTTCCCCCCTTATAACCCTTTTTTCCAGTAAAGAAGTAGCCTGTGTTACTCTCCATCTTTCCAACTAGCTGTATGCCAAAAATCAGGTCGATTGATTTCTTAGCTAAGGCGTGAAGGAAGGACAAACAAACAAACACACTTTCTCATTTATAATATTAGTATGAATGATATTCAATGTAAGATACAATAAATTATGTAACGACATTTTGTATTTAATTATAAAAGTGCATAATTAAAAGAATGCGCGTTATCAACAGAACGTTTGTTATCAGAAATGTGTCATATATATCTAAATCCATACATAAATCTGAATTAAATCCGCTCATTATGTATGTCACATGATTTAAAAGTATACATAATACATAATTATTTTTAATTTAATCTTTAGGTCTTTTCGGTATTAAACAAATGAAGACTACAAAACTGTAAATTATTTAAAAAAACAATATCTATAGTGCTATCGAAACATTTTAAAGTGGTTATAAAATAAATACATTTGATAAAAAAAAATATTAGTACTATGAAATTATGCAGATAGTTGACATAGGATGGTATTTAATCAACATTACATGGTATAATACAAAGTCGCTTTCAAATGTCTGTCGCTATGTTTGCGAAAATCTTAAAGACTTCGCAACCAATGTTCATGTGCATTTTTTTTATAGATAAAGAGATTCAAGAGGAAGGTTTATATGTATGATAGATGCATTATATATGCGTCTATCATACGGGGTGGGTCGAATATAGCAAAATGCTCCGACAACGGTAGTTGTTGTTCAATAAAATGTCGATTGCATAACTTTATTATGTCAGATAAAGGGGTATGAACAGAAATCAATAGGCTTCACGTGCATCGCGGGAAATGGATACCTTACAAGCTCACTGAAGACCTTATAAATACCTACGATTATTTTATCGAGGGCACTCATAATTTAAATAAAATGTTTAACTCTTTAATTAAGCGAATAAATTTATTTATTTTATACGTTATCGAGTAAGTAATTTTAATGTTTTCTGTTTACATACAGAATATATTAAAATCAATTAAAGATGATGCCCCATGTTTCTATGTTACTAGTTTCTACTAACCCGCAATGACTACTCACGAGTTTAAAAAACAGAAAAAAATAAAGAAAGAGCCAGTTATATACATAAATCTTCCTCAATAATAACTTAATAATTAACAATTATTTGTAAAAATCCCTAAAAATATTTATTTGTATTATATGTAATCGCAAATAAAAGATAGAACGCTAAAAGAAATTCTCTATATACATATATATAAATAAAGCTTATAATATAATAATGTACATTACTAGTCTACAAAAGACAATGACAAAACGATTTTATATAAATTATTCAATAATCTACATCACGTTTATAATTAATAATACGGTGGCTTAAAATATATTTTGCTTAAAATTCTCTCTAAATTCTGCTCATTTATAGAAATAACTTTTTTCTCAATAATACAATGAATATTAAAGTATCCATATATAATTGATATTTATAATCAAATAAAAAGTAGTGAGGTTAAAAACATTTAACCCTAGCTTCAAAAGCTGGTTTCTAACATTGTCAGTTTACTATTCATTAACCAAACAAAAATTATAGGCAATAAATTTATGCAAACTCAGTTTTAATTAGCAATATTTGTCGATCAAGATAATCGTAGTTTACTTTGCTCAAACTTGAAATGAGGCAAAAAAGCTAATCCTGTTAGTTCGGTATTTTGACAATAAGAGGAAATAGTTTTAAAGGAAATTCGTCCGTATTATTTAGACATTAATAACTAAAATACCGGTTGTACCGACAGTTGCTAGAGTGGGCAGGTGTGACCACAAAAGTATAGAGATTGTTGACATTGTTTTTATTTCGTTATCCATCGAGTTTGTAACTTCAACGTTTATCGTGCAATCAATTATAAAAACCTTACATATATTTGAGGTATAATTATTGTTCTTATGTAAGCTGGTTGTTATGCTTTATAACAAAAGAAGACTGAATTTAGATAATTAGTCACTATGAGAAATTATTTATAAATTGATATTATAGTCGTTTAGATTTCGTTAAAAAAGATATAACTTTATTCAAACATTGTCTTGAATGTACAATAGGTACGTATCTACTACCTACCCAACAAAACGTTAAAGCACGAGCTAAGGAAATATAACAAAACAATCTAAAATGAATTATAAAAGCCGACGCAAACGATTCAAATACGAACCAACTCATTCTACAATACTGTGATGTATCTAACGACGTTGGTGAAATGAGAACTGGTCTTAACGGCGACAATTATTTATTTTTATAACGTTATAATGGCTCTCAAATTTAACAATAAACATCGTTTCGAATGAATGGTGTTTTCACTTTTTCTGATCTTATCGCCCTCGTCAGCTTCAAAAGAGGTTAAGTTTGTACATTATCGTAAAATAGCCTTTGTGCTGACGAATAAAGATGTCGTCCATTCCATTTTTTTCGAAATCATATAAGAATAAATGTTTGAATATTGAGCTGGAAATTGGAATTTTTAATATAAATATAAAGCCGCTGAAAGAGTCGTTACGAATTATTAATGGTATTTGGAATTTCAGTTTAGTTGTTAAATGATTATAAGTGATGAAAAATTGTAGTAATTTCTTTTTATTAGAATGTACTAAATTTATTAGAACGTATTTTAGGATCTGAAAATAGTGCGAATTAAATTCTAATAAGAAAATCCTATAATATTATGTCTTAATATTTCTCTAAAGTTTAGGTAACTTAACATTTAGTACAATAGTGAAATAATAACAGTTACGCAAAGTATTTTAATTCAACCAATCGAGCCAAAAATATTCTTTACGTAAATTTATTATAGCGTGCGAAACTGCCATATAAATAAATATTCTGCTTCGTACAGACAGGTGCAATATCAACAGAGGCAATTGATTAAATTAATATTCGATAAACGAACGCTAAATTACTAATTATTATTGCCGTTTTAATAAAGTGAAGTAACGATCCAACTTTCCAAACTGACATCACAAAAGCGACTAAGGCTTGAAAAGGTCAAGTCAACTTGAATGAGTTTTGTCGACTGCCTTTGAGCTTCATGTTATTGGTGTTTGTTGCAGTTGCTGGTCGGCAGTAGCGGGGCGGGCAATGGTGGGGCCGCCACATCACCAGACGGCGGATCGAGTTCCGCCCCACCGCTGTCGCCTGGCGGCTCGGGCGTCGTCGGGGGCGCGCTGTCCCCCGGCGCGGGCAGCCACGCCAGCACCCCCGCCGCCTCCTGCTGCGACACCCCCCGGCCCATCATCACTGACCCCGTGTCCGGCCAGACCGTCTGCTCCTGCCAGTACGACGGCGCCAGGCTCGCCCTCTCCTCCTACCCGCGGCTCTCGAGCGCCGCAGTCGGCGTCTACGGCGCCCCCTACCCCTCAACGGACCAAAACCCCTACCCGAGCATCGGCGTAGACAGCTCAGCATTCTATTCCCCACTGGTGAGTCCTTAAAACATTTCTCAATGGCGATACAGTTTGAATTACTCAACGCGGCAAATTGGTCCAAATAGATTCATCGTTTTCAAAGGTTTATCACTCTTCACTACGATACGTGTTCAATGTTGGCGATAGCGTGCCTGGCATCCAACCGGTTGGCGAGCGCTGAGCCAGAAAATCACCGACACCTCGAAACTCGCGCCGCCGCCCTGTCACGAAACATTAATATTTAAACTTGAAAATAAATTCGAAAAGCAACGGCCGTCATTATACCAATTACATTCAGCTCAGCCTTGACTCCACACTTTTCCACACATAACTGTGTTATTCACATAATTTTAGTAGTATCAATAGCTCATATCGTATTATTTGCAGTGTTCGCTCCCAAGATAAGTAACAACGGTTTAGCACCTTGTCCACTGGAAAGGGGGACAAATGAGCGGTTACTGTATGCGGGATCCTTAATCCTTATAAGGGTCTACGGCGCGTCGCAATGTACCTACGCGCACGCCATAAAGAAAAGCTGCAAATACTTATAAAATGATTGTAGATTTATTGCGAAGGAGATCAATTCGACTCGTTCGATTTAAGCCCATGACACGTAGCACATGTGAAATCCACTAAGCCCCGAAAATCCTATCGAACGAAAGATGATCCGGTTTTTGTCAAGTGTTAAGAGGAAGTTTCTCGCCTTAATCTTGGAGAGGTGAAATATTCGGAGGAAGTTTTGTGGTCGATGTTCGACTTTATGCGTCGGTTTTGTTGTTGTTCTAACTTCTCTCGCTGTCCCGAGCGGTTTGCGCAAACCAAAAATTATTTAAAGCAAACATATAAAATATGAGTTCATTCAACTCGCAATGTAATTATAATATCACCGAGCTCAGTGATTGTGGATGCATCCTAAATCGTCGGCAGCGAGATCTCTATCTGTCATTGTATTTAACGAGGATTGTGAGTACCTACGCTCTGTGACCCTGTGCATGTTTAATAACAGGTGTTTAAATGTATGTATACTGTCATTGTGTGCCGTGTGCTCATACCTAACTCACGACAAGCCCGGCCGGTTCCGTGCAAGAGACAATTTAGCGAACAATGATGACGCTCCGCCACAAATATACTGTCTGACTTTATAAGTCTTCCTTCTCATTTACACGATGTTCGACTTTAAGCGTGGTGAATAGGTTACAATTTTGTACGACACGAGGTACAAGCCATTGCGAGTGAAAATATTCAACTGCCATTTTAGTATACGAGCGACTCCGGTGGCGCCGTCTGTCGCAATGGACTTAACAACAATGAGCAGCGCCATCTTTTATCTATTGTGTGCTTTTGATAATCAATAAAACGGTTTCGTTTTTTGTAGCGAAGTTTTATTGAATTCGGCGCGCGTTATGAATCATTAGCAGCCGCATTAGTGTATAAATGTGTTGATGAATACATTATTATGTCATGAGATGTAGCTTAGAAATATGAGAGAGTATTTTATTGTTTTATTCTTATAGTGAGTTTTATGAAACTGGTATTAGGTATGTTGACTATAATATTTTATACCACTTAAATATAAACAACTTTTATAACTTTTGATCTTTATAACTTTATTTTACAATGCAAATTTTACTTGAAAATAGATCATTTGGTAATGAGTAAATTTTCCTACAATAGAATATTTACTTAGAATATAGTAGGACCATAAAAGCAACATACATTTAATATTGCCTTTTGAAATTCCAAATAAAAAAGAAACTTATTAAGTTATTTGAATGTGTCATGTCGAGTAAAATGTAAGCAACTATAAAATATTTCAATTCCATTTGCGCAGCTGCGATACATTTGTCGTTCCCTTATTACAAACGGAAATCTTCGAAACCCTACATTGTCCCTTTATTGAATGACATATAACTTCAACATCCTAAATAAGATATCCGAACTCTCCAACTCCAATGCTTCCAAACGCGATATTATCTCATCCGAAACTGAATGGAATAGTAAACTTCTAAACTCATTATCACGAGTAAATTAAAAGCGCGATAAGAGAAACGAACCGAAACTCCGAACGAGCGGCCGATCGGAATCGTAACAAAACGCCAATTTAAATACATCAGTAATCTTATGTCAAAGAGAATAAGTTTAGAAAAAGGCGACCAGAAATTCAATTAAAGGGCGACCGAGCAAGACAGCGCGCACGCAACGGCAACCAGTGGAAAAGAGATGAAAAAAATAAATAAAACTGAAGCGAAATCAAGCGAATTGAAAATAGCCATTAAGGTGTTAATGAGGGTCTTATTAAGCCGTCTCCCGGTGGGTGGTCTCTGCTCCTTTTGTTCATTAATCACAACAGATTAAGTCGGACCTAATTATCGAGTTAATATGGGAACAACAATAGTTTCATGGTTAGTTACTGTAGCTTGTAGACAAATTGAAACGCTCGGCTCTTTGACGAGTCAAACAATTAATGCTGCCTTTCATTTAACTAGCAACAATTATCATTCGAAATTTAATAAGTACAAATACTGACTAAAAAAGGACATTAAAATCATTGCCCGAAATTGAATACTAAGGTCTTAATAATATTTAAATATAAAAAAACTGGCTGTTTATAAAATGATTATTATTTTTAAATAAACGTCCAAATCTCGGATCATTTATATAAGCTCGTTAAGAAAATCGGACGCTTAACCTCGACTCGTCGCAGTAAGAAGGGAATTATAGCCAATTAGACAAAAATAAGGGTACGTGGTTCAAGCATTACTCTTTCATCAATTAATTAGTCACCGGTGACCTTGCTTCCAAGTAATGGTTCAGTTTATTTTACGTGCCGCTAATTAGATCCTATGGCCCGTCGGAGAAATGTTAAAGTTCGTTAGTTATATTTTAATTATAAAAGGTAGAAAGTTACACGGCTCTAATTATGAATTATGGTTCTATGTTATGTTGAATTACTATAGTGTTGTTTTCTGATGTAATGTGTACGTTTTATTAGGAGTTACGAATGTATTATACCTAATTCAGTTTTATAGATGGAAGCACGTAGTAAGAAAAGTTGGTTAATGCTTTTTGTGTTAATACAAACGTTTTTACGATGGGATTATTAAAACAAGACGCTTTAGGTGAAATCAAGGATCTTAAATTGAGTCAAAAATTTAATTAAATAAAATTATTAAAACGAACCACAAAGAGCCTACATTTGTTAAACACACTGTTTTATTACGTACATAATGAAAAACTCAAATAATAGACTCATTAGCGAGAGCTTTCTACTTCCTGAATATAACCAGGAAATGACGTCATTTAGAAGTTTATTATCATACAGTTGAATTTTTAAGATCGTTCGCGCTAGATGATTGTTACATTATGTGTGAAAGGTAAAGGAATATTCATAGGCATTACTTAAAAATAATGATAAAAAGGTACGAAAGATGTTCCTTTAAAGTTCTGATGAACTATCTTACTTTAAGTAACACTTAAAATCTTTTAAATCAGAACCATACTAAATAATATAATTGATCTAACTACTAGGTAGCTAAGTTTAAATAAACAATTTTAGAAAAAGAATATGTCAATGTCATAGCAGAATGTAGTAACATGCTTTGTACATGTAGACTGTACTGTTTGTCACAAAATATTTATATGTTAAAAACATAAATGTTTGACAGCATTTACATGAGTTGTATATTTCAGGGCACGGTCTACAAGGCTTAAATTATGTTAAACAACAGCGAACATAGTATGTTTGTACAACATTAACAAACATAGGTACATTATATTTGTGGCATAAGTAGAACGCTATCAATTATCCGATTCGCTTTCGTGACATAGGGACTCTAACACGGCCACGATACATTAACCGGCGACATATATACTCGTGTAGTGACAACGTGCACACCGTACTCGTGCCCGTACACATACGATCCGCCATAGCATGACGCAACACTTCTATACATCTGTGGGTGGGCTTATCGCTAGGTACATCGACGATTTGACATAAATGCGTTAGATTATATGACAACTGATAAAATGTTGTAAGGGACCGCCTCGCCGTGATTGACACTTCGCATGTTTACATACAGATATCCAGACGGTCACTTCTGTGTCCTTATCTACCGGCGACACAGCACATAGCGCTTATCCGCGCACTGCATTGGTTCACAAATAAAATCTGTCAGGTCTCGCGTCGGGCCGTAATCATCGGTCAACAATGCCCCACTACCCTCGTCGCACCTAACGCGTTGATTGCTCCGCAAATATACTCATCTTCGCACTAAACGTTTACTTGCCGACTTTAATGACTGCGCAAACAGCGGAGCGGTCAGCCGGCCGCTCGCCGCTGGCCTCTCGCCGCTCGCCCGCTAATAAATCTTCGGCTTTTCCCCGATTTCCGACGTCCCGCGGTGGACGGCGCGCGCCCTCGCACTCACAACTCTTATAAATTACCTACACAGTTCCACTATAAATCACGGCGCTGTTGGTAAATGCATTTATTGTTATTTGGACACACTTCCCACACCGCGCTGACCGCCGAACTCAATCATAGCGCGATTTGTGGACGAAGCACTTTTAGTTCCAGGAAGCCGGCCGAACCCTTCGGAATCGAGGATATTGCGTGTCTTCCGCAAGGAGACATTCGCTATTAATCGTACAATTTATTCTCGATTCGCGGAAATCGTTCTAATGTAGGCTAATTGAAAGCTTAGGGGAGAGGAAGGGAGCGATTTTGTTTTAATATAAACAATTATATCGGTCGTGGCATTCTAAACGTTTCGAGGGCCTTATTAAAAACATAAAGGTGCTTTTACTGACCGTTATCTCGGCCGGAAGTTGAAAAAAGGTGATCCAGGCGTAATTTTTGTCCGTGGCTATTCAACGGGCATTAGACGGATAAAAAACGAGGTGTCGATTGAATGTAAGATAGCTTGTTACCGCGTCATTATTTCATTTCGGTTTGTTTTAGAATTGTGTTGTGGGTTTAAAGAAACGTTTTTATTAGCTATTAACGGAGTGTGTGAAGTCATGAAATATGGCGACATTATTTTTTTCCTTTCTATTATAATTTAAACCGGTGTTTGTTTTGAGGGTTGGGTTCATTAAATGTAGGTAGTATTTGAAATGTGTTTTTGAATATCTAATTAGCCTGGTTTTAAAATTGCTTTCAATTGAGACCTTGGCATGCTATATTTTACTGATATATTCTCTAAATTTGAAATTACTCTATCATATGATTATTAATCTCAAACAACAATTAGCTAGTTAGAAAATTTTCTAACAATGCATGCAAACACCATTTAATGTAATCATAAAATGGTTAATTATACAAACAATGATTTGAAAGCTTTAAGCTAATTTAAATAAAACTTTTTCTTTAGATAACCGAGGCAGGTTAATTCTACTGTTACGTATTTAAACAGGTTACCACTAAGACATTAATTACACTAACCATTGAGTGACTTTATCACAAAAGCTGATGTTTTTGTGTTGTGAATTCATAAGTATAACGTATATTTTAAACATTCGAAATCTGTAACATATAATTACAACGTACAGTAGACGTCAAAAGTAAATGAATACATTCAGCGTTTCAAAACATCTTTATCCATAAACTATATCAATGGTTTAATATGAGTTCTTTGTACTTTGGGAACTATTTATGATATGGTTCTCTTTTCAACACATCTTTATGTTTCAAGTTCGACTGGACGTAAATATATCTACGTAATGTGGCGTCTTTCTAATATATTGTTCTGATTTATTAACCAGGAGCAATTTTTCAAAAATAATAAGTATTTGTTTGTAATATTTACAGGGAATTTGTTTACTTTTAAAATGAAGTCGTATACGTATCTATCTGCATTGAAAAATTGATTTGAAACGTTCCTTAAGAAATCGTTATATAAAAAAAAAACTTTCAATCAAATATCGGACATATTATTATTGCTGTGTACAAAATCTAAAGTTCACCATTCAATGAAGAACGATCGTGATGGCTGATGCATCATTTAGAAAATTGACAATTAAATACTGGTTTAGCTCCGTAAAATTTATCACCTCTTACAATATTATGACATTGCAGTTGTAAAGGCTTGCCATTTGGCAGTTAGAGGCGCAGACCACCGGGGCTCCGAGCACCCCAATTCAAATAGGATAAATGATACGTCACAGACAACAATGCCGTCAATGAAGATGTCTGCGAAACGCTGCCGTAATATTTTACGTTCAGTGGAAAATAAGCGGAGTGGCTTTACATTTGGTAAATTTGGAGCGAGTTTTTTGCGAGTTATTGTAGCGACTCGGACAGATGTCACGAGCAGGGAATCTGCGCCAACAAAAGCTCCCCGGGGCGCTTTGTGCCGACCTCCGTCGCGTCCGCCGTTACACCTCCAACCACTCCACTATCCAATAATTTATTAAATTCATTTATAGCCATCCACTAACAGTTATTGCTCTAAATGCTTTTTAATGTGCTCATTTTGACGATAATTTATACCTACGTCGGCTACATCTGCTCACCCTTCTGACAGCTATTAGCAAGACATCAGATACCAGTCCGGAAACTCGAGTCGATTGTTCAGTTATTAATTCAGATGGGTGAGCTTTCGATTGATTATAAATTACAGGCATGGCCACGCGTTTGGTGAGCGATTACTTGCCGTATAATTAGGTGTGTTTAGCGATGCGAGACGCTAAGACAGGTACGGGTATAACGAGTGATGCGGTGGTGGCTTAGAGGAGGTCGGCGCTCGGCTGCGGAGTGCGGAGTGTGAAGTGCGGAGTGCGGAGTGCGGCTCGCCGCGACGAGCGAATCAATCAGAGCGGCCCAATAATTGATTGCTCTCGCTGCTCCCTCGACCTAATTACCTCACTCCCGCACGCGTACGCCTCATTAAATACCGTCTGTTGTTTGTTCTCCTAATTAAAGCAGAACTTTATCGGTCCCGGCCCCGTCTAATTGACATCATTGCGAGCGTTTACGATCATTGAATTACGGCTATAGGTTGCCGGCGGGTTCGGTTGTTAACCGAAACCGCACATCGTCTGTGATCTCCAATTGATCTGTGTAATGCCAGTTTATTGTTTATTTATTTACGAGCGGACGTCTGCCTGTCGCGACGACTGCTCAGGTAACGGCTATAAACGTCGCCCGTTAATTACCTATCTAAGTTTCTAACGTCGCTTTGATCCTTCCATTTATTTATTGCAAAGCTTTTGTTTTACTAACTCCTGTACCCTCGAAACAACCCAACCCGTCAAACCCAATTTGGCTCCCAAACGAAACGTGAAAAAACGTTTTCGGCCATCAATAAAAATACAATATCACGCATAATAAAATAATATTAACTCGATGCCAAATCGCATCGTTATAATGCGACCGAAGTGGAAAATGAGCAATTTCGCTTAAATCACAATCTAGCAATACTTTGATACCCGTGAAATTGCCGTAACGAAATAAATGTTAAATAAAACGTAAAATAAAATTATTGTGCCTCCATCTCCGCAAACAAATAATTGGTACTGGGAACGTACCTCCAAAAAGGCCGTGGCCCGATGCCGTTCGTTTTATAGCTTATTTGGGGGAAGCTTTATTGAACTTAGCCACGTTGTGTGCTTGTTCTACAAATGTAGCTCTTAATGTGATGGGGACAGAGCGCACGGTCGACCGGCGAGCACTGTTGCGTCACCGTGCGGCATGAAATGACTGTTTCGTTTGTATTCGCTCTTTATCCACTTATAGTCATTCTTTTTTCCACTCGCTACAATTCACTTTCAGATTTCGCTAGTCGTGCTCTGTATCGTTATTATTTTATGGCATGAATAAAGGAATGGCCTTTTTCGGTAGTTTTGAGGGCGCGTGAATGATTGCCCCGATTGCCAACAAATATTATTTATTTTCTTTGTGACAAATATTTATTAAAAGTTCATATCAAACAACCTTGGTAAATTTAAATATATTATATTTTATTATAGGTATCTTAGTAAAAAACAAAGTAAAACGTAATTAAAGAATTATACTATAACCCAATCGTACAAAATAACAAAATAAATTAACGAACATAAAACATTAAACTCTGTTTACCTCACCTGAGTAATAACCCATCTATAAGCTCCTTAACGTCATGTTATTAATAGCAAATTTCTTGCCACGTTTATATTAATGCGTAGTTCGTTCAAGTGTCGTAATAATGTGATTTAGTCGAGTTTAATTTATTTACCCGCGGTTCAGAGTTGTCTTCAATTCACTTATCGGAAATCTAGCACCGATGCTCATACGATAGTCAAAATATTCATTCCCACTCCAACGCTAACGATATCGCAACAAGCGATCTAGAAGCTACCGAGCTAACATTTGCGAATGTTAAAGTATCACTAAATTCATTTGAATAAATAGAAATATTACCCAAGTTTATATTCCCATTCGCAAGGTCAAAGGACCCCCGCCGAGCGCACATGCTCATATGGTTATTAAATTTACGACCGCCCTATAAAACACCTTTGCGTTAAATTAAAAGTCTACGCAATAAATTGCAATCTACATAAGGCTAGTCTTTCTTATCAATTTGTCTCGCTTGAAGCTAATGAGTGAGTTATCTTATAGGGTTACTAAAACGGGTTTGTAGAGCGATATTTGGATTATGGTAGTACAAAATTTTACTCAATATTTATTAAAGTATCCATAAATTCAGTTACCAAGTTCATTACGCTCAAATTGCCAGTCATTCTTACAGACACAATAACACTTAAAACAAATAATGTAGGCACCTAAAACGCCCACAAAGACAGCCCGTACAATACAAAATACCTAAGCCATAGTATTTGGTGCGCTGTTTAAAATTAGTGCTCAGTTAAGTTTATCTATTGGCCAATTTCAAACGATATTTGGCGTTCGCGCCGAGAGCTGTCGTTGTATACGCAGTTTATGAAGCAGAAAATGGTATCACACAACACGGCCCCAAGTAAAATCAGGGCCTTAACTGCGCTCAGTAGCCAGAAAGCTAAGTTTACGAATGATGGAGAGGCGACAATTTGGCAGAGGCGCGGGCCGCGGCGGCGCCTCGGGCGAGCGCAGGCGCCTGCTACCAGCGAGGGTACTTTATGACCCGGCAAATAACTTAACACTTTAATACACAGATGAGGCTAATTTATTAACGCTCAATGCTCATTCTAACTTTATTTTTTGCTCGTGTGAACGCTAATAGTGGGGCTCCGACCACTGTTTGTATATTTGGGGCCGTAATGACCCTATCTAGCGCGCTGACTCGCGAATCGTGGAGAATTGATTAAAACGTTGTTAAGTTCAGTCTTGCAGAAGAGTGGGGTGAATGGGCCCGGATAAGATTTTTAAGGGTTAATAAATGAGTTTTATCGGCCAGTTAACTCAAAATAACGGTTTATATAACTCTGAGGAGGTATTACGGTCGTTAATAGCTCCTAAAATACGTATAAACAAGCGGTTTCAATGTGTTCTAACGTCTAGTGTCGAATGCGTGCTCGCCGTGTCGGTAATTAATGGTAGTTTTTGCTTGAAATGAAAATGTTTGTCGACATTGTGGAAAGAGCTCGAACAATATTGTGAACATAAATTTAATTAGTAATAGAAGCTGGTGATTTATAAACAAGGTTGTTTAATATTAATATACGTACAGTTTAATACATTTAAATTAGCGAAATTTTATTCTAATTCTATTACATTTCTTTAACATATTAAACATTATTCTTAAGCCGTAATTGTTACCAACTTTCATAGTAAATTATACTAGCTATCTACTAAACTTTATCTGAGCAAGACCTTACCTCGGATTGGAACTATTCGTCCACTATTAATTTTTATTATCAACCCCAACAATTTGACAGTAAATAATGATGCAAGGGAAATTCATAAGGAATTTCTGCGCTGCAATCACCTACGTCATTAGTTGCATGACCTCTGGTTCGAAGGGGATGCCGGCTAGTGATGTTTAGGATACTCACATCACTATCCGAATAAATATTCGTATCCGCGATTTCTTTAGCGATTTCATGACCAACTAATCTGGAGTAAATTGTAAATGTATGTGATTTTTTAATATTATTACGATTTAAAAGTGTTATTAGTATACTACATACTTAGTAGTAGTCCTTATTAGTACTAAGTAATTAGCTTAGTTCAAATAATTTCATTCGTGCATCCTTTACCTTAATATGCACTGTAATCCCTAACATTAAAGTATAGTAAATTTTAAATACTCCAAGCAACACTTCTCTTAAAGTAACTAGGTTTTAAGCTTTAGAAAAAGTGTGATGAAATAAACAAACTTTTTGAATTGCAAACAAGCAATATTGATTAAATGTATTATTATGTGTGACGTCAATTATAATTAAAGATTACTCGTATGATAAATATCTGTTATCTTGATACAAATAACCTATATCCGGATACGCGTACATTTTGACAAGCACTTTACTAATTCTAACACAAAAATGGTCACAATTTTTATCCCCTTTAAAGAGTTACGTATTTGTCACTGGCTTTGGGATGTATTTCGCAATAGATATTAATGATGAGGTCGAGGTTCCGACGTTTCCTATTATTTATACTAAGGTTACTTTTATCCGTAGAAATAATATTAATACCACATAGAATTAAGGGACAAAAAAAGTCAGTGGGGTAAGACCACTTACCAGATGGATGTTCATGGGCATTGGTGGTCACTTACCATCAGGCTAAGTTCCACCATCATATAAAAAAAATATTTTTATATAGGTACATAAAATTTCGACTTACGTAAAAACAATGTTGCCAGTACCAATTTAAACTCAGACGTATTAACCGTAACTTAATGAAGTACTTACTATTCACTCGAGCCCTATACCTCGTACACTCCTCCAAACCCATTTAATACCTCCTACAAAGGGTCATCTAGGTCCTTTTGTTGTTATGTTTATTAAGTATGTTATGGTATACATTTTAATATACCTATCCTTTCAACAATATTGATAGTATAAATTATATTGATTTAATCAATTAGAATAAAATCTCTTAAAACAAAATTTCATTTGAATATAACTAAATTAAAGAGTGGCTTATCACAACATAAATATGATACCAAGCCCACTTCTTAAAATGCTACTAATAATAAATAATAATAGGTACTAAAAATTGGTCCTACACATGTCTATGTCTATAAATATAGTTATATGATAGTAAATTGATTACTGTATTAAAAACATAATTAAGGAACTCGCAAATATTGTTATAAACACCATTAAAAATAGTGCAAAAGCGTTAAGACAATCTCGTTACTTGTAAACAGAGGGGACAAATCTTCCCTTTCCTATCGCGTCGCAAACATACGTATCGTAATACCTCTCATTTTATTATCAGACCACCGAGAGCGGGAAGAGGTCCCGAGGCAAATCATTCACACTTTTAATTTAGTCGCTCCTAATGTATGCGAATAACTCAGCTCCAAAGAGGGTACATCCCTCTGTTAAACAACTATCAGAGGCGAGAGGGTGCGTATGGCTTAATAGTTTTTACTCCGATACCCATACATTATGCAAATACGTTAGTGATATGTCAGCCGTACTCTTGGGAGTTTTATTGTTTGAGTTTATTCCCTTTTATTAAGTTAACTTTAATTAAATTCGAGGGTATTTGGGCCGATTGACTGAGCGGAATTATGTTGTGATTTATCTCGTTTTACACGTTACTGAGGATTTGTCAGCATTAAGTGGGTTCTTTTAATTGGGTTTGTAGCTGTTTTAATATCATAAACGGTTTTATGATAAGTTGAAGTATTGGAGGGTGTTTTACGTAAACACGAGAATGTATAATGTCAGTAGATACTTTCCTTTTATTGCCAGACACGTCTTGTTTAAATTAAAAAACTTAATAACAAATTATATTTGATAAAGCGGCTTTAATTAAATAAATTATTTTCTAAAGTCTTAGCTTAGCCAGAAATAAAAAAAATAACTAATACTTTAAAGTAACAATGTTAATATAAACTAATTACATTTGTATTGAAATATAAATACAAAACCAAACTGTATCGCCTGTAAACGTAATTTTGTTAAAATTCTCTCTCTCATAACATGCAACTATGTTTCAGAGTAACCCATATGCGCTCAAGGAAGGCGGTGGCGAGATGTCTGCGTGGACGTCGGCCGGCTTGCAACCCTCGGGCGGCTACTACCCCTACGACCCCACGCTCGCGGCCTACGGGTAAGTCCCAGGGGCCTATCAGACCCGGCTCCGACGGCATATCACTTTAGACCCAGCGCAGCGCAGATTAACATAACCCCCTCAAGCTTATCTCTCTAATAGACGCATTGCGAACTCATACTTACTTGTTTTTCTCTAGATGTCACTCTCTACCCATTCTCCCCTCATGTGTAGTCACGACTTTACCGTAATCTCAGCTCAGTAATTGAATCATATAACCTCTGCGTATTAACCGGCCCGAAACTTTACATAATTAAATTAAATTATAAATGCAAAAATACACTTGATTGCTCACCTCAATTAAGTTAATATCGAAAATTCGTAATATACACTTATGATTTTAATTTAATGTGATGTATTTAATGAGCAATCATCGAACAAAAGGCATTTGGGGAACGCGCAATTAAAATAATAAACGTTCAATTTATAATTATGAAACGAGAGCCTTGGCTCAAATATTTAAATTGCATAAAAGTGAAATGGCTGATATAAGTAGATATTTGGATTATTTGATGTATGCCGAAGTGAATCGGAACAAATAAGTTTCGTCGAGTGCACGTCTAAAAACTTGCTTCGCAATAATAAAATAAATCCATACCATAAAAGAGCCTACGCCATCCCACATCGAGTTAACGTACCGTATTACATACTGCGCACTTTTTCAATCCAGGATATCATAAATCGTAATGTCGCGCCGTCATTGGTAAGTTTTTTCTAGCGGTGGGTAATTAAAAACCTGAATGGCATTGTAACAGATCTTGTAAGCTTTGTAGTACCGATCTGTGTGGCCGCTGCCCATATGCAGTTCATTACGGAACCGATCTCAGCTTTTTACATCGACTTAATTTATTAACACGCTACATACGTACGTAAGAAGTTTAATCCTAGACGAGTGCCACATAATGCGTGTTTATTAAGAGATTAATTTGTTTCCTTACGATCTGTTAGTGAGTATTATCGATGTGTCGGGGAGTGAAGAGTTGATTTGATAAAGTTTGATACAGCGGGTATCGATCAGCGGATATCGCTACATTTTCGACTAGCTAGGCGTTCGTGTCTGCCGCAAGGGACAAATGACCGGGTAACCACTGCCGCTTTTTTCGCCGTCTCATTTTGATACATGACCGCCCTCAAGTGTGACAGAGACGAATGACGCCACATCCATTCGCGCTAGGGTTTGATTAATTCACAGTTTTTCTTCGAAAACTCGAAACGCGAACTCGACGCGTCGCATCGACATTTTTCACTCGATTACGGCTAACGCGCCCATCCGCATCTTGTTACTTTAATTTCGAAGCATCCACGTCTTAATTGAACACATATGTGAAATCGTCACTGTCATAACAACGCATCGTAAAGAAATCGATGTTAAGTAAGTCTCGGTCGCCTTGAAAATTTATCCACTCATGAATCACACAGCGACCGGCTGAAAATAAAAACAAATCATTGGTACATCAAAGCGAAGTTATGCTGACAATTCGGCTGCGCTCGACTTAATATATAGCAGGCGGTGCGTTATAATCTAAAAATAATTAGGAGCGACATTAGTTTTTATGCGTAAAAAAGACGAAATGATTCCGTCGGAATGGGACGAGCACGGAAATATACCGTGATATACCGCGGGCTGCACACAATAGTTCACGGGCTACATAGGATGATCCTCCGCGCGACCAATATTAAAACGCAAACAGCGGTTTCGCTACAGCACGCAGAACAGCGCCAACAACAACACGTGTAATTGTACACCAGCCACGTTCCGCAAATTGCACCAGCGGACACTTAACTTTACTGCTCTTCATGAAAAATATATTCATCAAGTGAATAATTGTCGGCACCTAAAATGTGGGGTCCGCAGTAAGTAACCCGGCTGAAATGATTATTGGTGCAAATAAAAGTGCGCGAAAGCGTCACAAGAATAACAAAAGTCGGGAGCTCGGGCGCTCGGGCGCTCGGTCGCTCGGGCGCTTCAGTTAAGCACCGTTAGCGCGATATTCTGAACAGCCTGTAATACGCCACGCCCGCCGCGCGCCGAAATGAAAAATTACTCAGCTATTTTTAACACAAGTCTCGAGCACAGAAAACGTACAAAAATTAGAGAAAAGAGTCGGGGGAGCACTTGTATCGCACCATTGAGATCAAAATACGTAGGAAATTACATCGCTCCGGGCTCGCGACGCTCGGGGAATTATTTGTGTGCCAACGATTTGGGCTGTTACATTTTAAATAAACCGAATAAGGAACGCTCGTTAGCGAGCCGGGATCTTAAATGACTCGTTTTGTGCGACTGCGGAGCGCCTAGGCGTTCAGATAACGTATGTGTGTTTACGATGCGCGTCGCGTCCAATTAATGAGTCTTAATTGAGTTTCATGTGAGCAACGTAATAAATCGGATGCGCGCAATCGATCCGATGAGTGATGTGATCGTACATAATTACGGTTAGAGAAAAAGTATGCGGCGGCAGACGCGACGGTAACGCAAACGTGTGTAAAGCATCCTAATAGGGTTTCTCCCCGGGTGGGGGTGAATTACTTATGTACATACATAGGCCGAAGGGAGGGCACGTAGGCCGCAATTCCCCCAGCGGGCAGATCGCACGATACCGATTGAATGCGCACCTCGGATGTTAACAGAGGCTGCGCTAACCGCCCGCCCGCAAACGCTCTCAATACATCACCCTGAAACATGGCTGAACATTATTATAACGCTATATTTTATTTGTAAAGCCCTTTAAGTCAATCCTACTCGTATATCTGCTATTCTATTCGATATTGGATAAATGTTTGCTTATTGTAGAGTGCTTTAGACCCTTTGTTGTTTGTACATATCGTTAACGATAAAAATACTTCTGTATAAAACATTGGCCCATTTAAATATGCAATAACGTTATTATTGCCATACTAATTAGTAATAATTACTTAATACTTCATCGACTGTTGACAGCAACGGAACATAAAAGGCACTACGACTATTTCTCTTTAGCCTTTGTTCAATTGTTTTCGCAATGATAAAATACATTGCAAATATATAAAATCAATAATTGAACGAAACGATATGGTATCGGTTGACGTAAAGTTGTGTTCTGATAAAAATAATACGTATCATTTTATCGGATTTGTTTAGTTATATTTAAATAAATCTGTTATACTTTTGTATCGACAATTTTTTTGTGAATGAATTCATAAACTAAAGTATTTTTATCTGTGACGATATAAAAAACAAATAATTATCGTAAGCAATGATATACTATTTTAATTATATCTGTCGTATCGTAGACAAAAAACACTATTAAAATATACTAAACGCGTCAATATCGTTTTTATCAATTTCGTGGACACAAAAATGCTTGAAACGCGTATTTACTTTAACGTGCTAAACCGATGTAAATTCAAATACTTTTATTAGAATGTTATATGATAGAATAAATTTTCAGTATGTTTAAGCTGTTTCGTAAATAAACGTATCGAGGCGGGCGCGTCGAGTAAGTGGACTGTCTAAATTAATTACGGCTTCTAACGCAACCAGCGCTTGAACCGCTGTAGAGTTATTCGTCTCAATATACTGGCCTTGTATAAAGCGAAACACTTTTCTTTTGTGTCGCTGTCTTCGCTCGAAGCGCACAAGTCTGGAGAGCTTATTCGTGTAAAACTAATGTGGTTTGGTTTCAAAGGCTTTGTGTGGATTTCGCTTTGACAGAAGCATTTATATATTTCAACACTATTTTAACGAATGCACTTGTTAATAAAAATAAATATTCCTGCTGTCGCAATCGGCTTAATGCTTTTAAAATAGCCATTTTAGGCCGTAATAATTACGGCTAAGTGGACGACAATTGACAGGTTCGTTTCCAATTTACAAAACAACAATTGTTAACTTAAAGTTATGTGAATTGCAATTACGCTATTGAATTTGAAATTAAAATAAATTTTAAAATTGGAACGGGTTTTCGCGCGTTTCTAACCGTCGCTGTTCGCTCGTAAGCTTGTCCATTACAAGATGGCGTTGCGATCGATTTGAAGTCACTAACGCCTACACTACCACGACCCACGCGTGCGCTGCACCGCCCTGCAACCAAGTGCAACATTAAGTAACCGCCCTCAAGCCATTACCTTTAACACGTGTCACCTTCACAGCTAGACGCGAAATCCATCCCGCCATTGCAGCGCCTTTTAAACTTTATAGCGTCAAATAAAAAAGCTAAGTCCTGCCAATACTGACACTACAGTAATGTATCTTCAATATAGCCTAAATCAAATCGCAATAAACTCACATTCCCCTCACGTACGGCGATCGGCACAATATCAAACTCCGACCGTGCAAATGCGACACAAGGTATCAATTTGTGTGAGCGTATTCCGCGCACGGGACTATTTTTTAACTATTTTCCCCGCGTTACTTATTTATTGCGCTCTCTAGACTCGCCTTTGTCATGTCTGCGGAGAAACCGAAGTCAGGTACGATCGTATTCGCCGCTGAGGGATCAAATTTCGCCGATTTCATTTCCCTCCCCAAAATTACCCCTGAAATTCAGATGCAAATGTAACGGAGAACCTTAAGACTGCTTTAGATGCCGCAGCTGTTTTATTCTACCGCGATATCTATTACTCCCAATAAAATGTGTAGGTATCTGATACGAATTTAAATATTGATCGTTTGAAATAAACGCTTCGGGAAAGGAATTGAATGCATAATCGATGTTTATGTAAAGTTTTGTGCCTAATAGGAAGCATACATTGGTTTTCTCGTGAGTCGTATCTCCCTACTTGTACTGTTTATAAATAATAATGATTAAACATTCTTATGTATGAACATTACTTTGAGATTTATTAAGTTAATTATTAAAGAAAAAACCAATTATGTGCCATGTTAAATGATAGCCGTAAGGTGGACTACAATTGCTTATTTAAATGTATTCTAAAGTCGTGACTCCTATGTATGAAGCAAAATTGCGAATTTCTAGTTTATAGGCCGGAAGCGTTTTCACATTTTAGGTATATGGATGAATTTCTATTTGTTAACAGATACGGCGCTGGCTACGACTTAGCTGCCAGAAGAAAAAACGCGACGCGAGAGTCGACAGCCACGCTAAAAGCATGGCTCAACGAACACAAGAAGAACCCGTATCCAACGAAAGGCGAGAAGATTATGCTCGCAATCATTACAAAGATGACTCTGACGCAAGTGTCCACGTGGTTTGCGAACGCCCGCAGACGGCTCAAGAAGGAGAACAAGATGACGTGGGAGCCCAAGAACAAAACAGACGACGACGACGACGCGATGCTCTCCGACGAAGAGAAGGAACAAGATGATAAGATAAAAAACAACAAAGGTGCGTTGAGTTCTGTCACGTTCAACGCCCGGTAGTCAACGACCGTTGACTGTCGGATGTTGCTCCATATTATACCGTGCTTACTTATTGTCCCTATTCAGTGTGTGTGATTGCCTCGCGAATTGCTGTTACCATTATTCACTATGCGCCCTGTGATGCGAATGCGAATTCAACCAATTATGTTACTAATGTACTCTTACAGATTGCATGTACTTCGGTGTTCGAAGTTCGCTCTGTGGATCGTTTAAAATTGTTTTAATTTCGCCGTTGTATAAATCGTAAAGTGAATTGAGCGTAACCCAGCCGAGGGCAGGAGGGTGTGCGGGCCTGCAGAGGGTACCGGAGGGGTGGGGTGGGGCGTGCGGGCTGGGCGGGGGGGAGGAGGACGGGACGGGCGGTCTCAGGCGTGTAACTGTGCGTAACCGCTGCTCGCTCCCGGATTTCCTATTTGTAGTAAAGTGGGCGGCGCCTTCACCCAAATTTCATATAAACTTTCTTCCGTTGCGTAGGTACACGCTAAAACTCAGAGGTCCCGTTCGCCTCGTCTGACGATCTGGCACACTTCATGTTCTCGCCTATGGCTTTGTCGACTTCGTGGCTCATTTCTTTTATGATACTCGGAACGTAAGTAAATACGCTCTGGATTTATAATGTGCGTCATTCGAATATCGGCGTTTGCGTAACGTGGCGGCCTTTGTTCGTTATTTTACGCGTAGCGAGGAGTGCGTGTCGGTAATGTTGTGGATTATGTCCGACATAAAATTCAGGCGCGGCGTGTGAGAGGTTTTAGTCTCGCTTGTCAACAACATAAATTATAAGTAGGCATTGTTGCAACAGAGACTTCGGGAGTGGAGTGTTTTCGTTGGAAACTTCACGGGCTTAATGGGCGAAGGGGGTCACGGGTAACGCGTGCCATACGCTGTCTAATGAAGCTAGCTATTGTTATGAAAGAAGTGCACTCAATTCGCGGTCGGCATTGTCCTCGGAGCGCCGCCGGGGGTCATAAAATATGTCGATAATAAACACTTTCGATGCGAGAAACGCGCTTTCAACACAAACATTATATTAATGGAAATATACGAATTCGAATTAAGATAATAATTTATATCAGTACAAGGCTTTGTTTATTTTAACCAATCTATAATTTAAGTAAATATTTCTAACAAATCTGTAAAAGATTTAGTTGAAAACATTTAGACGGTAGCTTATATTTGATCTTGAATGATCTAAAAATTATACTAAACACACACCTTCGTTGTATGCTTAGATTTTATGATATACATACGTTAATATATATACATACGGTAAATGATTTCCCATTAACGTTAAGTTAATGGGAAATCATTTACCCCTTCGGTAATTATGTTAAAACAATCTAATACTACCTACAACAAATCCTTAAAAATCTCAAGAAAAGAAAATGTTGCCACATCCAAAAATATATTTCGGTGATCCCCTTCGAAAGTGGCAACATCACAATAGTGGGATTACGCGCACGTGGCGATCGTGTGACTTCCGCGCCTAGTTATTGTAATGGCAACACCAATGCCCCGGAAATATTTTCTTTTAATTAGAAGTTATGTTTTTACGTCAGGTAAGTGGGTGAAGAACATAACTGCGTATTAAATGAACCAAAATAAAAATATTTCATATTTTTTTTATTTTAATTGTTATCTAACTAATTGTCTGAGTTCCAGTTAAGAGAAAAAATATGATTATAAAGAGATTGTATGTAAAATTTTAATAAAAAACACATTTCAATTTATTAATGGGAATTAATAAACGGGATATGTTGTAGGTACTTATTATAAAAAAGAACTATTGCATTTATAATTAAAAAAATAGGAAAATTATAAAGAAAGTGCTTTTTTAAAACGTAATCGAACACCAACCGACTCGTATAAATTTTCATAGTAATATTTAAGTTGTACCAGACCTTTTGGGAAATTTGAAAATAAAACTACAAATAAATAACATATAATAAAGAAAATATAATCTATCCCTTTTTAATTAAAATGAAATATCTTTTGATATATAAATATATTGATAAAGTCACAATCGTTTGAATGTATACCTACATATACAAATTTAAGCGATTACAACATTAGCGACGTTGCGCTCAGATAATATAATAGGATCATAAATGTTAATATCCGTCGAATTCAATAAGTCCCTTGACCAAACATCATACATTTTAATCCTATAATCCTAATCTCGTCATCTCAGCGATTCCCAGGCCTAAGCAAACACGGCATAACGCATTACGGCCACGCATAACGCCATTCCACAAAAACGTCAATGTTCGCGACATGCAATATATCATTTTAAGTCGCAGCAAAGTCAATATAAATGGTTTCACACGCGAACCCTACGACGGTAAACAAACACTATCTCGGGCTAAGCCACTCATGAATAAAAGCGTTCTGACCCCACCAATAAATGTTAATTTTTGTCGTAAGTACATCGCGTCGTGCGTCGTACGCATCGCAAACATAATATTAATCCAGCGCGTTAATGGAAAATGAGAACAGGAGGACAAACAAGTGTCTGCTCGTATGCGGAGTACGGACGTCGTTCGAGATGTAATAAATTGCAGTGTTCTCGCTTAGAGTGCAGTGTGGTGTAGGGGCTGGCCCCCGCCGAGACGAGTTTTTGTTATGTCTCATTCGCCCCCGGCCGCGGGAACGGTGACTAAAGGGGAAAACCACTCTGCGCTTCGATTTTCACGTTCGCCCGCGGCGTTCCACGGGATAAATCTATCGTTTGCATATTCGATTTGGGGCTCGTTTATTTTAGCGTACTTAGTTCATTCATTGGACGCTATGGTGTTGCTTTTTAATATAATTTCGTATGTTTTAAGCTATTTTGGTTAAGGTGGGTGTAAAGGAGGCGGTAAAGTTAAGCTTTAAAACGATTTATCGAAATTAAGATAATTCATTAGATTCGATAAAAATATAGGTACCTAAACAAAACTTAAAAGAAAACCTTAATACAGAATATATGAAATATGTAGATATCTTGTATTCTCTATTAAAATATAAAAATAGAAAATGGCCCAAAGACAACCGACGCGGACGACTCATAACTAAATTAAGAAATCGCAGCAATTACAATTTGTAAAGTAGCTCCTACAATGAAGACGTTAAACGTATTGCGATAGCACAAACATTACGAAATAATCAAATTGCCGCTATCTCCCGCCGTTGTGGGTCCATATTAGATTAATACAATGAAAATTAAAACAATTTGCCGGATAAATATCTTCGCGCGAAGTATCAGTGGCATCCCCATTTATCCCTAGTGAAGGGCAACGCGGATAACCCCTCTTAAAAGCTAGGAGCAGTCAGCATTAAATGGAATAAAGCGAATGAAGTCGAGCGTCCCCCCCCCCCCCCGCCCCGCGCCGGGACTCTGAATTTCATTACACCCCCCCTCTCGGGCCCTTCACGCCCCTGAAAGCCACTTTACAACGGCAAATGGTATTATGATAATACCGAGGGCTTTATAAAATTTCGTTGAATAAATATATCGGCTTAATTGTAAAACACTAATGTATTTACCGCTGCATGCAGTCCGTAGATATTGCTGCGATAAAAATTGTGAACGGGAAAATTTACGTTCGGGTGAGGCTTCTTTAAAAAAGGAAAATTGAAAAGGCCCAAATAGAAAGGACGAGCGAGGTTGACCATTAATTGCGTGGGTCGCGCGCACATTCCGCGGAGAGCGGCGCCGCGGGGCGAGGCGAGGCGAAATGCGAAATAAACGCTCAGCTTAATACGAAAGGGATCGGGGACCGCGGCAGGGGAGTCGCGCCCTAAAGTGGTATTTTCACTTCGCTAATCGGATAACCACTTAACGAATGGGTCACTGCACGCCAAACGTATTTTCACACGACTTTCCCGAAGGGAGCATAAGATACGACTTCATCTTACGAGCTAAAACTTACGTCCCCGGTGTAACGGTCACGTCGGATACAATACGAACTTATCGATTTCGGAACACAAATACTTAAAGCTCTTTTTTATGGTCATGTAAGTGGCGGTATGGGCTATTGCGAGCTATCTGATTCTTTTTCGCACTCTCGGTTCGAATGTAGAATATGAACGTGAAATTCCTTGTCTTTACAGATGAAGAGCGGAAAGGTGACGATCTGCTACAGGGTATGCACAATCAGCTGCTCGGCTATGGGATCAAGGAGGAGTCGAAGCGCGGCGCGTCGGAGTGCGGGGTGCCCATACCAGCGTCGAAGCCGAAGATTTGGTCCTTAGCAGATACAGCAGCGTGTAAAACACCGCCTCCAGCCGCCCAGCCTTGGCCTCAACACGGCTACGGAACCGGCCACGACAGAGCGTCCGCGGCTGACGGCAGTTCTAATGGCTTCGTTTTGCCCGCCACGGCCGCAGCTAGCCCCGCTAGCGGGTCGTACGGCCGGTACGGAGGCTTTCCTGGCGGCCAGTACAGTGGCCAGCACCCGTGTATACATCCAGCCGCGTTCCCTGACGTGCAAACGGACACTCCACCACAAACGCCGCCCAACATGAAGGTCCACAGCGTCGCCAATCCCCTCGGCAGCGGCGGCTCGGGGTACTGCTTTCCCAGACACCAGCAGTCGCCTCAACGCGACCCGTACCACAACCCGCACCATGGGAACAACCACCAACCGAACCAACACCACAACGAAGGATCGGCTGCCTTCAAACCCTTTTATAAAAGGTAATTTATCTCATACTTTTCCATTAAACTGAAACAAATCACCCGCAAACACCTGCGTTCACCGCACATGCCGTACACCTTTGTTTAATAATTTCATGCCGCGTTAAAATGCCTTACCTCCACGGTTGCCTTGATAGGGTTTCACATGCAAATAAGAATCGAACAAATGGATGATTGCAGTAAAGATATCCAGAGAGCCATAAAGAGTGTTGCGGTTTCGTAGTGGAAGCTCGCTACTATGTGTCATGTCGGTAATTGAAAACAATGGAGGCGCTTCGAGGGGTGAGGGAGATCGCAATCTTGTGTCATTTGTCAGTGTCAACGCTACAATCACCGTGAGTTGACCCGCGAAAATTAGACGTCTCCATGATTTTAAATCTCGTATTTTTCAATTTCGGAAAGTCATATTTTGACCTTATTGATTGTAGAATAATATCCACTTCTCTATGTTCAAATAAAGCACTGATGATAAAAAGCTTATAAACAGCCATGTATCGTAACAGTGAAACTTAATTGATATTCTTAAAGACTGAATTATTTACATCAGGGACTTTGTCGCGCTATTCTTATACATATATATTGCTGCTGAAGCATTGGTTAAATCGTGTGAAGACTTGTATAAAAACCCAATGATAGGTCTAGCCGCATTTTTCTTAGAGTTGACAAAGGATTTCTTAGAAGGAACCGCGGTATCTCGGTCTCATTACAATAAATCGCGACGCAGACATCGCCCCACACGGTGGCTTCGCAAAGAATTCTGTTTTAACCAAACGCTCACAAATTCACATCTATAACTTTTTGTATTATTTTCGTTTTCACGCCTTTTTGCCCAGCGAATTCCTTGACGCGAAAATAACTCCTTATCGCGGTATTCCTTTAAAGGAGTCCCAAAAAGAATGCTTCGAAATCGACAGTTCTTGTTTTCGGCTTAAATAACATACCTGTGTCGTTTTTATTTAGCTAAATAATGTCGCTACCATCTCGCCCCTCTAATAAATTTTTAATGCATAATAACAATATCAACAAATAATAACTTTAATGTTCTATATTCACAGTAAATTTCAAATGTTATTCGATTATTTAATACTCTCATAATTAAACAACTAGCTACCTGAACTATCCTTTCTTATAACGTAAGACCGTCCTATACAAACACAAATAAAACTACTAACCACAACACACCAATAAATAATTCATGATTCATAAAAATCTACTAAAAATCATCATTGCTTTGTAATCCGGACACACCTAGCCCTAATTCCATTCACTACGTCTCATTTGAATAATACCTACTAAAAGGAATTGTTCTAAAGACAAAAAGTTTATGAATATAAGATGAGTATTGTTCGTAGTGGCGTCGACGAGTGACCGGCAGCGTGCTTACTTATAGCTCTCTCGCGAGCCTCGGCAGATAACCCCGGGGAATATGCGTAGGCGCGATCTCAATGGAGGTTCATTCACAACACTACCTCCGCATTAAAAACGTTTTTTTCGACGCTCTAATCTTTCGTCTTATCTCCCGATCCCCGGGTCCTTCTCTGTTTCATTCAGTCGCGAGGCCGGCTAACCTGTTCGATTATACTTTTTTTCATTGACGCCGTACAAAGTTTAGATGACCGCGGGCGAGGTCGAATTTTTATTTCTTTCACATTTCGGTTTTCCGGTCCGGCCGATTCGTTAATAAATTCTCAGATAATGAGACTGAACGTTTCGTCACCTCGTCTCGATTGGTTTAGTCTTTCTTTTGGGCCGTTATGTGTGAGCGCGGCGGAGGGCTCCGATACAATCAAAACTAATTTTGTTTATTTTTCGATAATTTACCTGGGCTATTTCTTTTAAATGAATGAACTTTTGAGGGGTTTTAGAGCTGTGAGTTAAGATAGCTGTTAAAGCGCATTTGTGAGTGCCGCACAGACATTGGATTTTAAAACATTGAATTCATTTATTACCTCAATTCTATTTATTTATAAAAGTTTAATGAATGGTCCTTCGAGCCGGATATGTTTAGTAATTGAATGATTGTTGTTGTTACAGATAAAGCATGGGGATGCTGGGTCGCTGCTTCGCCCGTCAACCATTAGCGGACAATTTACCTTACAGTGGCACAGTGCTTACATGATTGAATACAAACTGCAAACGTAGCGATGACACTGCTGAAACTTATATAGTTAATAGAGCCTGTTTCATGACGTACTAAGTCATTTATAGTTTTTCTGCAGACCCTTTTACTATCGGACACGTCGCCATCTTGAAACAATTAAGTGATCATTATATACTTATATTACTTATTATCACAATATGTTAAGCTGTAGGTACGTTGTGAAACAGAGTCCGCTTAAAACGAATTAAAGTGTACTAAATTAATTTCCAACTTTTGTTTAACTTATAGAGTAAATTTTGAAATCGTAAATTATGGCACATATTATAATAATGTATAAAGTAATTCGTTATATATAATTTCACTTGGCTTACTGTCGACGGTTGTTCTTAGTGGGTAAAACGTATGAAAATCAACATTGCTCAGTATTTTTTATAGATTTAAGAATATCGCGGATGTATTGTTATCCAAATTATTTATAGAATCGAAATTTAATGGTCATGTGAAACGTAAACTAGCCATTGGATTAGTAAAATGTAAATTATTAATTAGTGAAGACAAAGAAGCGGACGTGACGTATATTTTCCTATAATTTCATTAGTTCTTCCTTTTGATTTTGATATGATATGTTAAGATATATAATTTAATGGGCTCGTTATAAGCACAGTCCTCTAGCCCGGTAGGCGCATTGTTTGTTCTGTTGAAGGTTCTCGATAGTGATTACGTATAAGCAATCGTCGATTGGTTTATTGTTGTTGTCTTTGTATATAAGTAAATTTTTGTAGATTTTCTATTTTAGTTTCACATCAAATGTACAAAGTAATTAGTGCTTTTTCAACTTTGATGCAAATTTTGTAAGCATCTGAACGAATTTTATAAATATTGTTTTAAAAGTATTATTAGAGTACATGTATATACTGAATAATATTTTATGAATATCAATTGCTATCGTAATTATGTTCCACTATTAATAGTATGCCTTTGGTGTTGTTTTAGTCCAGTGATTCATACAATATTATACCTAAAAAAGATCGACCATTTTTACACACATCTTTATATGCGACTTAGATCGCAAAGAATAATGCAAATTATCTATTATAGAAAAATAAAATAAAAATATAATTACCCAGAAATGGTTTTGTTTCGGAATAAACGTGCATTTATAAAATAATCTATTCACATATTTATAAATTACGTTAAGTACGCAAATTAATATCTCCTAGTTAATTCTTTAGTGCAATTTTTGTTTAAACTATTTTTTATTGTACACTACGTACCTACTATAATTTTGCTTTTAAATTATTTATGACGGTATCATGTCATACTATATAGATTTTATTGAGGTCCAGATGTATTTGTATATATCCATTTACTACCTATATTTTGAAACTTACAAATACTACAGTTCTGTTGTTTTAATTTTATTTACTATAGCGCATAAAGTACGGCAACTAAAACCTATGAGATATTGTTAATAAAGTTTAAACTTTAACAAAAAAACTATAGCCAAAAATCTTTAAGCAATTCTAACTCTTATTTTACTTTGGACTATACCATGAAAAGAAACACATACCTAGTTATTCTCTTAATTATGTCTCATATTAAAATATTCGCTATAGTAAATAATTTTAAACATACTGAACGTCGAAATAGAGTTGATTGATAGTTTTCTAAGATAATTTAATTAAACTAAGACGTGTTATACAATATCTGTTTTCGAGTAACACACCACTGTAATAATGATATATAAAGGTCACACTTTGATTGTTACTGCAATATTTTGAGGCTTGTAAGGAAATAAGACTCAGTGTATAAAATATTTGTGACCAAATCGAATACCTTCGCTTAATATTAAATGTCCTATATAGATATTTCTAAATAATGTACCTATTAATTATTATGATTAAAATTATGTAACGATTGTAATTAAATCTTTATTTGAAACTATTATTTTATTATTTTTACCTTTAATATTACTAAATAAATAAACAATATATCTTTTGGATAGAACATAACATCGAATTTATGTTTAAAAAATGTTTAAGTCAACGACCGACCTTCAATTGAGTAGTTTATAAAAATTATACTAAATAACGCATTTAAGGTTGGAAATGAGAAAATAAATTGTAAAAAGGGTCCGTGAGGGCTAGACGAAGTCGCCTGCAAGAGGGTGCCTCCCTTAACACTCAACTCTTAAACAATGCTTAAAGGCTAATAAAAGAACCGCTTTTTTCAACTTTTAAGAGCCGCATTAGATACGGACCCTACTGAGTTAAGAGTTTAGTAATTTGGATTAATTAAAAGGAAGCTTAATTAAGGAACTCATTGAAAATCTTTTAACGAATAAGAATGAAGCTGTTCGCTTTGATTCTTATAACGAATTATGATTTGGCAATTTCTTTCGCTTAGCATGTTATATTAGACTGAAAGATATCTACAGAACGTAACTAAACATTAACGTATGTTGTAAATAATCCTTCTTCGTCAATTCCTAATAAGTTTTAAAATGCGAACCAACTAATTAATTTACGAAAACGAATCGCCGTTACAATTTTATCAACCATATATTTTATGAACGACAAAATAAAACAACAAAAGTAGATAATAAATAAAATAAACAAACACGGATTTACTTAATCAATTCTCTGACTAAGGAATTGAATATGTCATAAAACCGCTAGTACTCATAAAATGGCTATAAACATTGACAACACAAATAGAGCCTAATAATCCATTGGACCAATCACAGTCAAACCAATCGGATATATTTTATAGTTCACCTTTATGGGAAGATAGCATTGCACATGATTGACGCAATAAAATTGTTTGCTGTTAGTTCCTAATTAATTTTATTCGTACACGGCTATTGTTTTTTCGAGATAACTATAACTCTAATTACCTAAAGGGTTCTTTTAGTGAGCTCCTTAAAGGTGGAATTATTTATTTCAAGCGCAGTCATGATATTTAAATTAATTCGAGTTTTATTATTTCTTTATATACAAACACTGCGTCAAATTAAATGTATATCAGTTTAATTATTGCTATGCTTAGAAATGAGTATGAAATAAGACAACGAAAAAAACGATTTCGAAAGTCACCAAAAACAGCTTCGCTTACTGATACGTTCATACTTCACAAGTTCCAATAGAAGAGTTGGTACACCATCTGATTTATACCCATTGGATAGTGTGAAAGTCGGTCTATCATTCGTCGAACAGGTTACCTGTAGGGGACACCAGATGGCGGCGCAGGTCGCCTAATGGCCACGCTGTCACGATTCTTGTGTCCGACTCAAGACATAATTAAACCGTGAATTAGATTATATTATATTATATAGTATACTAGCAGTCCGCCCCGGCTTTAAGCGGATTATAAATGTGTTATAGCAGATGAAGTTCGATTAAATAATAAACTTAATGCAGCCATTATAAAAATTATTTCATTAAACTGTTTGTAAACTAAGAGTAAAATAGGCACGATTTTCCGAATGTTGTCGGTAGGTATATTATGTTGATTCGATATTTTTATTTTAATACATTCTTTAATTATGAAAATCAAGGCCAAAATTATGAATTCCTATACTATTTTTTCGCAATTAAAAGCTACCTTGGCCTATGTTTATTTTGTAGGCTCTTTTACATCCTATCAATTATAACCAAATCTTTCTCAAAATCTTTCGTCAAGGCATGTTTTAATGAAATATCCTAATATAGGTAATATGATTGCAGTCTTAACAATTTTATTAAAGAATACTCTGACGAGATTCCTATATCACTAAGTAAAACAAATATATTATTTTGCAAAATCAACAACCGGAAGAATAAAGAAGCACTTACGTTAAATCTTACTTGTAATATAATTTTAACAGAATGATTAAGTGATGGTTTAGCCGCCATCATCAGTGAGTAATAAAGTATAATGTTGGGTTAATCCTGACTTCATTTCGCCTTTCGCGGTTAAATTGTAGGGTTAAGGGTAGCCGATTGCCTTTGGTAAGATGTATATTTATAAATATGAGGGCTTTCCTACAATGTTTATGGGTTTCGGATTAGGGCTTACAAAATGTTTTAGGTACCTATAATAATTATTATTTATTCTATTTATATTTAATATATGAATAGAAATTATAGGTGTGTGGTAACTGAGGTTGGGGACAAATTTAAAAATTATTCCGCTGAAAGAATTTACTATGGTCCGAAAATTTCTTGAGTTGTATAACATATAGCGCAAAAACTATTTAAAAATAAGGGCTTCAAGGAAATTTTCATTAATTCACCTGTGCCTTTTAATAATATAATCTTTTAGCTTCAAACTGAATCCTATCTACTTTTTAATTCCCTAAATCGCCATTGTCCTCAGAAACAGGACAAATAAAAATTTATTATTTAACATCAGAGACGACAAAGAGAACTCCCAATATTATTGGTATCAAAAATCCAAAAAGTACAGCCAATATATTTATATGAAATTGGCGTGCAACAAATTTTCATACATTAGAAAACGAATAAATCAATTGAGTACAATTTACGATGTTTTAGCAACGTGTAGCAATCACCTGTATCGCCCTGGGTGCTTCTAATCATACGAAAATTACCTACATTAGCAAATTATTTATTCATTTTCAAAGCATGAGGGTGAATGTCGATAAGATGCCTATTAAGATTATATAATAAACACAATTAAACGCGTTTTAACTATAATAATCAATCTATAATCTAAAAGTATCATTTTATGAGTCAATACTTTTTTATTGTTTTAAAGTTTAGCATAGGTATTGCATATGGCATATTATTATACATGTATTAAAATTTAATAATTCAAAGATTTATTTATAAAATTTGCAAAAGTTTAGTTATATAAACGTGGATAATAGAAATGAGATAATGTTTTGAATTAGCTAATGTTTAAGGAGTTTATAATTAAAGTTGTGGTTTTTCCGCGATTTGAACCTTTAGCAAAGAAATAATAGATACACTATTTAGGTAGGTACAATAATTCCGTGTAACTATCATTATCAATGCAATCGAAAGTAAACCTCATTAGTGGAAGTCCAGAACATTCTATCAAATTCCATATATCTTCCGCGCTATCTCGGCCAGCTAGACACGTACAAAAACAAAACGCTCTCATATTTCAAATATTCAAAGGCAGGGTAGGAGGACGAATTCTATCACGGAGAGGGCAACCTTCCTCACCTTGCTGGCCGATAAATCAACTATTGCGTAATATCGCTTTTGTATGCATCGATATCCTCTTAGTTATTTATTACTTCAAACAGATTTCAGGCCTCATCGGATCCGTTGAATAATTTACACGGGCGTTAGTGATTTTAATTTCATAGTTTTATGTTTTATGGATTTGGTTCGTTGGATTGGCGATTGGTTGAAAAGTATGCGAATTGCTGTCACTGTTGTAATGCTTATTACATTATGTTTGCAAATTAAGCAGAGACTCGTTTAATTGCCTATTCTTGGTAGAGGAATCTTATTAGAAAAAAATCTAGATGGAGCTACATTCGAACGTTTATAATTAGATAGGTATGTTATCAAAAACATTAGAGCATTAAATAGTTCATGAAAAATAACGTACATCACTAACCATAAACAATTAATGTTCTAAAAATTATATAGACTAGTCCAATGGTTATAGTCTGTATTAAATATTACAGGTTTAATTATCTATTCTGGAACAACTGTCAATTAAAACGTCCTCTGGCGAGCTCCGCTTGCATGTTTAATGGAACGTCAAGTCATAGGTTATTCACAACAGGCCCGGCACGAAGGACCAAGATTTGTCTCATTAATATTTTCACGTAAATCCAACTTCCAAATACTTTCACGCCGCAACCGGAGGATTCCTTTTGTACGAGTTTTGAATCAATAGCTCCGTGTTTCGGGAATCGAACTGATTGTGCAGATTACTTGAAATTGATTGACGATTGAGTATTGTTATGTCAGTTTTTTTTCGTTTTTACTGAATGAGTTTAAGTAATTTAGGAAGAAACAAAAATGTCATTTTGGGATTAGCTAACAGCATCATTTTGTGTTATATATACCTATATATAAATTAGTAATCAAAGTTCAACAATGCAACATGAGACACACTGCGTAAAATCGTACGTCAACCGCGAACCGACTTTACAGACTGTTGCAACATTACGACGGCGCCGAGTCGCTGTTTCTCCTCACGAAACAAACGCCAGCACTTATTTAATTTTAACATTAACAAAAATGAACAAGCTAATATAAACATAAATCGGACCCCGCCGCGCGAACGCTCGCCCTTACGCCTTGTATCTTACGAAAGAATATTTTATTGAGAATCATAACTACACGCTGGGATGAGTTACGGTGTTACGTTGCTGTCAATTTCGCGGTATAAAATTCCTCTTCGGACATGACAAAGGCAGCTGTCATCGCTCGCTAAAGGGTCTCCGTCCCTCGGGACTAAGCCCCTGACCTCAGATGAAGACACGCACGACCACACGGCCTAATCTCACCTACTCCACACATAAACCCATCTAATTGATAATAAAAGGAATTTGGAAGCGTGCGGTTACATAAGATGAGAGTTGCTAATCGATTTTTACGACATCTTGCAGCGGCGAATAGTGCTAATTGATGGAGGGATGGGTTACTTTATTAGCAATACAGCCGGAAATGTGGCGTTCGATCATTATTATTGTTTAATTATTGTGCTATATCCGTTTAATAGTTCTACAAGACTAAGCCGTAAGTAAACCTTTCTTCTAGAGCCACGTGCTTTAGAAATAGACCTTCTGTCAGTATTGTTCGACCAACTTCCTGTGACGCGACGAATAGAGATATATTAAAACGTTATTCAATTCATATCCAAAGTCATATTACAACATTAGTCAAGCAAACAAATACAAAAGCCCTCCGGTCGGCGTCCAGCGGGACATTAGGCCAGGACTTTTTCTATTTTCGTCTCATCTTAATAAGTCGGACAATATTTTTTGTCGAACGTCTTATTTCCTAGTGAATGAGAATTTGTTAGGAGTTCCTGAACGTGTACAACATAATGTTATTATAATTTATGTCATACTAAGCAGGTGAAGATATACGGAGGAGTCATTCATTTTATTTAACATGTTCGCTAAGTCGATTTTGTTATTTTTTTGTCGCTCGGGCGCGGCATCGATCACGCAGCGAGCGGCCGCTCTGGCCTCTCACAGTTAACTCTTTATTACGACTACGATTTCCGGACGTAGTTTACATCAACCTTGTACTCTTAAAAATCAAGCCCTCGTGTATTTAGATTACACATTATCGTAAACTATAGCAATAAACGTAGCGCCGCTCACTGAAGAAGCATGCTGAATATTTATTGTTCATAAAAATATTAAAACCATTTCGACCGGGTCGAAGTAGAATATCGATCAATTAATAAGACGAATTCGATATTTCCATTCGAAGCAGTCAAAACACATATGAGCGGGCATCGAGACTAATAATTCCATAAAGACAATACAACGTTTGATTCGATGATAATAAATTTCACGATCCTCTAAATAAGAGGAACATTTGTGCAAAATGCGAACGTTTGGCCATCCATTATGCGACGTCGCCGGCATCGGCCACCTCCCTATAAGCACTTTGTATTAAGTCAACAAATCCAAAAACCATTCAGGGGACATTTGTTTCCATGAATAATAATATGTAAATGCTTTATTATATACACGAGTGCACTCCACCTCGTTGTTTTGTTGTGCTTTACGAACGTTGTACAACAGATAAAAATAGCAACTAAATTATTGTTTAAGCGGGTCATAACGAAACAATATATATTTTTTTCTTCTCCGAAATTCATGCAGGGTTTTTTAGCTTTTCACTTTAATGTTATTCTTATTTTGAAATCGTAGTTGAAGTGGATATGAATGAACTGGTACATATTTGGATAAAATTATTTTTTATTATTTTGTACTATTAGTAAGATATAGTACAATAAAGATTGGAATCGGGTACCAAGTTTTTGCCTTCACATACCGTTGTTTATAGATTACTGTTACTTTCTAGACACTTCAAAAACTGTACAATAAATTCTTTATTTTATTCTATTACAATTATGAGATTATTTTGTCTGTAATTAGCAATATTTATCAGTAATGTAATCAATATCAGCAGGATGTGTCTAGCGCAATCCATTATACGCGATAGGAGACAGATTTTGTCATCTAGCACGGCGCACGCGCTCGTCGCTGACTGAGATTTAATTTTTCTTTTGTCTTTATGGATCACGAAATGTTTTGTGTACGTATGCCTCAGGGGGCGACCGCCCGCGGTGGTTTCCTTCCTACATAGCTCGGAATAAAAACTCTTGTTATAAAATGCAAGACCAAAAAACGCTTACTCTGGGTGACAAGTGGTCTTTGTTTATGATATACGTTGATTTGTTTGTTGTTTATGGATGTTCCTGCGCCTGATGACTTGCGGTTTGGCCGTGTTTATTTAACTTGTAACGAGAACGTGTTAGGTATCACTTGTGAGTGTAGCTTGGTGGAGAGTTACATGGGTCCTATACGTTTGCAATAAGCTTTTGACACATTTAAAATGACTGGACATACATTCATCCAAATCGTTATAAGATTCATTAACAATATCTTTAATAGAATGGTCTCAATATAAGTATACTCTTTAAATAACTAAACTATAATCTATCCGAACAACGCACTCAAAAAGAAGACCCCATAATCTGCACTTGTATCAAAGCAGCGTTCCAACAAAATTTACAAATATACAATTTTCATCGTATGCTTGAATTCGCGAGGAGCTATTGAAACATCTTACTGAGACGACATTCGTGATACAGACCACCGGCACAGGGCATTGTCATATTTGTTCTCATTTCCATGAATTTTGTTTATTCAATAGCTGTTTTTTTTTTCAACTTTTTACGTGATTTATTCTCTCCCATTAGGTCACTGTGAGTAATGCTTCTCAACTCTACGGGGCGTCCGATACGATTCCTTAGATAACGTTTACATGTGTTGTCAAATCGTCTCGTACCGTTTCGACATTAATAAATAAATTCATCATTACAAGAGGTGTTTGGAATTCTGATCGGAACAAAACTGTTGTTGACACCACTAATAACATTCTTGATGAGTGTAGATTCGGTTTTATCATAGGAAATATCATTTTTATGTTGTAAGTATTGTGTTTTGATTCGTCGCGTGCCTCTTTTTTGTTAAGATCCTGTTGTTTTTTGTAATCTGTTCTTGCTATTAAAGAAATTTAATTATTACAATACGTCATTCTGGGGCAGTAGGTACTTCTCACTTCTTTACTAGCCGATAAGTGTTTAATTGACACATGTGAAAATAAATAGTATTAAATTAAATTTAATTAAATTAATCAAACTGTTTTGACGTCTCATCTCATACCTATTATCAATAAAAAATCACACATTCGACTTATCCAAAACACAAACACATTAAAACAAATTTGTTTTCATCACAAAAATTCAAAACAATTAACGTTTGACAAAATTGTCTCTGCACACAAACAATTCTATCTCACAATAACCCTCCCTTGCTCTTTGTGGCTAAAAGTACCCCAGGATATTCATAACTCACTTTAATATTGAATAATAACTTCGTATAGAATTATCATTTAGCAGTGTCATATTAGTGAGAGATTTTTTTTATTAATGCTAGTTACTGAATAGTCACTGTCACTACAGTAAGGGACGCTATGAAAAATGTCACGATTAAACGTATTTTTGGCAACAAAAGTTTAGTATAATGGCACTTTTTCACGTATATAATTCATGATTCTGTAGGTAACCTTTACCTAAGCGTTTTGGGTAGTTGTTTATTACCAACATAAAGAGTTGATTTTTATTACCAAACATTGCTTTTTACGCTTCATTCTTCATATATTTAAATCAAGAAAAAGTTCTTCTAGCAGTCTTATCAGTCTTATAAACATTTTTATCAACCAAATTTAACCAAAACAAAATCAACTAAGTATTTATAAATAAAAAATAATAAAATAAACAAACGCTAAATAAATATTAGGAGTGCTATTGAGGGTTGTCAGCAATACACAATCAAAACAGTTATTCGCCCGTTAAAAGAATCATTGCCAATACGGGCTGGTCAAAAATCGTTTTAAAGATAAAAGCATCGATAAAACCGGTTTTTGTAAAAGTTCAAACACAATCTGATGGTAATAAAAAACTTAAAATAAACAAAGCTCAACTTTAATAAAATAATGATTTATTGCTACGACATATTCGAATGTATTTAA
>JADANM010005835.1:7531239-7555635 GCA_026213755.1 Eurema hecabe
AAATGCTAAATTAGGTTCTGTAGAAAGTACGAATTCATGGAGTAAAAAACCCGAAATTCCACAATAAAAACGCAATATTAAAACCTCGCCACCATTTCAGAAAAGTATTACCATCAACGCATAATAATTCCAATACCGTCCAAATTAGGCGAACATACTTCTCAAAAAATGTCCACCCCAGCATTCTGAAGCATAATAACTACAACGATAACACTTTATTTTTATGAAAGTATAATTTCGAGCTGTGTTATTTGTTCATAGAGGCGTGGCGAGCGAGTGAAGCCTACCCCAGCTACTATTGACTTTCTTCCGCCACTTTCTTATTGAGTTATGATAAATGATGCTCCATACAACTCAAAATCAACTTTATTATCCAACCATAAAGTTGAAATCCACCTAACACGACTCACGAGCATAATTCATTTCAACGCGCAAATAGACGCTACATCTTAAATAATAAAAGCTCTTTGTAAAAGTTTCCCTCCTTGAGCTTTCTAAAGCTTTTCGGTATCCAGTAATTAATATTCATGGAGGCTCGACTCGGAGGGGCCATGTAATTAATAAACTTATATGATACTTTTGTTTACAGTGTCATTGCTGAAACGCAGGGTGATTTTGTAAAGGACTGGTGTTTGATTTAACTACCACGTTCTAGGGGCTTTCCGCGAGGATATAAGGAGGCCATAATTGTTAGCGATTCTGTCATTTGTTCCCAAGATTCTATGCATAGAGATTGAGGAATTCGTTTATTGTAGTTCTGCCATTAGGTAGCATAGGCGCCTCCCTCATTATGGGGTGTGTATGGAAAGTAGAATGCCCATAATCTTGCGCTACATCCCGTGCAGTCCTATAATATCCTTCCCAACCTGCTATGTCCTATCCTTTATTCCCTTCTTTGTTGAAGAAAGTCATTTTCATCCTTGTTTTTAGAAGATCGAAGAAGGTAAGAAGGTAAACTAAATGGAAACATAATATGTCTGTGCAAAAGGTGTAAATTGTTGAAAGTTGGAAGTACCTAGTGTAAGACGCTATGAAAACATGATCATAAATTAGTAATTTCAGCGTGTTAAGCGAAAAAATCACAAATCTTTAAATCTGCTAGACCTTGAACATTGTACATTGATTGTGAGATAACAAGTCCGCTCATTTGCAAAGACTTCGAACAAAAAATGCCAATAAATCAGACTTTACGCCCGTCCCATTTATTTGATTTTATTGAGATTGGTAGATTATTTTTTATCCCCTTATATACTTTTTTTATTATTTATTTAAGCATTGTTTAATTATATAATTAAAAAAATAATAATACCAAGTTCTCGTTCGTATTCTTTATCATATATCATTTAATTGAAAAAATCCTACGTTAAATATTGATCCCTTGGAGTTGTAAGAGTAAGTCTACAAAACTAGACACACAGCTAAATACTCATAATTTTACCATATCAAAACAATTCGTCATGTTTCCTTTATCGTATATACTTTCGTTATAATATACAAAAGAATTTAAATGAAACGTCACATTATTTTTAAGTACATAGATATCTCAAACTACTCAATGGAAATCGAACAGTCTTCGAGTTTTCCTATCAGTAATAGCACACTCTTAAGAGGCAACAAGTTGAAACCAATCCACATATAAATTAATTCTTCATATCACCGAAGGACAAGTATCGTTTAATTTAATTTGAAGACTTAAGTAATTTGACAAAACTTCTGTAATAAAATTATCGAACATTGACCGTGGAGCTGATAAAACGAGAGTGGGTGTGGACCGAGAGTCGAATGTGCGACCGGACACAGGTCCCCATGTTAATACACGTAAAACGAAGATTATCCATAAAACTCAGCAAAGCACAAAGATGCCGGGCCGTCTTAAGAACCATACGGAGCCAGTTGCACCATCTGATTAGCGGTCGGTTAATACTAATCACCGTTTATCAACCTTCATTTAAATTTCAATAAGTAATCTTTAACAAAGCCAGATTGAAAATTGATAGATCTGTTTTGAAATTATTATATATGACTTTGATTGAAATAGGATAGCACCAACATGAGTGCAGTGTTAACTATTACAATAAAGCTAACGACTTTAAAAATATACAAATGTGCGTACAAATAAATTTGCATTGCTTATTCATCAGTGAAACGCAATCCCTTGCAAGCACTTAAGCACTTAGCGCAAACATATCGATTCTCAATACTCCCGGCACCCCAGGGACGCTGTGACAATGTAAAAACGCGATGGAGCTGAACGCTGATTCACTTATTTGGTCTCCTGTGCGGCGAGCGGGCATTGTTGAACGCGAGTTAAACTAGGGTTAAAAGCACTGGGGATTCGCCCCGACCTTATAATATTATAACGTGTAAGGAGTAAAAGAGTCGCTCTTATCTTCAACACGAGCTCGATTCCTGACCACTTTAATGGGAAAAGCATGTTAGAATTAAACTAAACAAAGACGACGCATCAATTAGGGGCGCTCTTTTTTCCTTCTTTTCGAAAAAGGGCTTAAGTTTAAAAAGCTTGTACGTTGACCGAGATGCGCTCGGCCCGTTCGTTATTTTTTACTGACTCGTCTGATTAGATCAATCTCAATGGTTCTTGTATGGATTTCAATTAAGTCGATAAAAAGATAAATGGGTGCAAACATCGCCTTACCTTGCTCCGTTCAAATTAAACTTGGCTTAATTTTTCATTTACTTAATCCGAATCGATGTCTCGGATTTATTGCTGAAAGGGTACTTACTATAAAAATTGAATTATACGTCGCCGCCGCAATCTTGAACATTATCAAGTCTCCTGTCTCGCATCAAGATCACAGTTTTACAATCAATATAATAATAAATTGAAAAACAAACACTGAACGAACAACCTTAAAATTACAGCATTATCGTGCCCATAAATGAACATCGTACCACCAATGAACAATTTGATAATACGAAAAAAACTGTGGCATCATAAAGCGGGGAAGATAACGCGATTGTAATTAGACGAAGTGAATATATGGAACATATTGACGCATCGTAAACTTAAAGGCTTCAGAACAACGCAAAATGCAAGGTACATTTTACGACGGCGACCGAACTGCTTTTATTGTTGTTGTAAAATTCACGATCCATTATTAATTATTACAGACATCATTAATCTACTAATCTATTTAAGGACGCGCGATAAGAATCTCATTTAAAGTATTGAATGAAGAGTGTCCGTAGTGGACTCGAGATAGGCTTATAATAGCCAAGGCTACCAGGTGAGAAATACGCGTAGCTTTATGGACGACAATGAACCTTCTAGCGCTGTACTTAGCGTTGAGATCGGATTGGTCGCTTCAGATACATATGTTATTGAAGAATGGTCGTGACCAGGTCTGATTTATTATAGGTTGGTGTTTAAACGACAAATGCATCGAAACAGATAGGAGCGACATGTCCGACAACGGAGGACCGATGTCTGCCCATACTCGTGTATACGACATTATGTGCTTTGGACACGACTAAAGATAATACAGCAGATGTTATTATGTTTGCCTATTTTGTGAAAGTCCCTTAAAAAATAAGATGCAAGACACATTCAGTTCACATGAAGTAATATTCCAAATAGCACGATCAAAAATTTTTTTTCTCAAATCTGTGACGTTTTAACTTAGTTATCTGAATCAATATTCTTCTTTATCATGTATCCAAATGCAATTAAAAAATAATTCTGTCAGATGTCAAAAAGATCTCAATAAGATTTATCTCAAGACTAACTAACGCACGCCGATACCGTGTGTGGCGGACTCATTCAAAGACCGGATGGAGGTTTCTTTAGGACATAATCTTTACAACAAAATTGTGATCAGATCGGGTACTAACGAACCAACGAGAACATGTAGATAGATTAGAGCTATGTAGATATAAAGGAATTCTTAAACAATATTAATCTTTTATATGACCCTCATTTTGTACAGTTATAGGTGGATCTCGAATGTATCTTAAGATAAATCATAGGTAGTGTACCTTTAAATAAATATTACGCTTAAGATTTATATTCACATCATTGTATCGATTTTTGGCATTACGAGTAAAATGAATCCGGACATTTATTAAAGTCTTAACATTATCATTAATCCTTACCCTAAATCAAGTCAACAGAAAGGCTTGAAACACATTGAAAATTATGATGATCTTAGCAGAACGCACTGTGAGTGATTTCCGATTCGCGCTTGTCCTGTTAATTTTGTTCAGTTAAGTTAATAAAGTAGGTTAAATTACGCATACTGCTGATACCTACGGAGTCGCATAGAACAGAGCTTATATTAAATAGCTTCTTCAAATTTAGTACGCGCAAAGAGTAGTTTCACAAGGTGTGCGTCAGGGGGGCTAACACGGCCCGCTATGCCACAGTCTAGTCCTCATTTAAGGCCCAGCTATCGCTAATTGGACATTTTTGAGTACTTGTACTGTGCAACAATAGAAACGTATGCATCATGTTAAATCAAATCCCTTTATTCAGTTGCTTCGTTAGCTATGCGCTTGTTATCCTTTGAAGCGAACACTCGTTATTATTTTGATATGTTCGCGAAATGTTTAAAGTTTCGTTTGAAATGTTCGTGGCTGTATCGTTACTCAGTTGGCTATGGATTTTAAAAGTATCTACTTACCGTATGACGGTTTTATTTGTAATTTACCTTTAGTGACTGCGAATGCTTTTTTTTTATTAATTCTAACCAATTTCATAGATAACTTTGAATTTTGTTTAAATGTGTGTAAAAATTTGACGTTACTTTGTTGCCAAAAATATTATTATTTGTTTCATTTTTTGACATTTACTACTTACATATTATTATTTTTATTAATTGTTTGACTTATTCAATAGTCTTAACTTAAGACAAGGTTAAATGTTTTTTTACAATAAATTAATATTCGTTCTTTTAGTCACGTTCTTTACGTCTTAGGTCGTCGTCGTCGTGTCAGCCATAGGACGTCCACTGCTGAACATAGGCCTTTCTCTTGGATCTCCACACATACCAGTTGGAGGCGACCTGCATCCAGCATCTTTCGGCGACCTTGACATGGTCCTCAGTCCATCTTGCGGGTGGACGTCCTACGCTGCGTTTGCTGGTCCGTGGTCTCCACTCTAGCACGTCTCAGGTACCTACAATTAAATTAATTTTGTCTGAACTACTAAAAATTAGTATAATTTATTATCTTGACAATTTAACATATATTATATTTCACCGGTCTCTCTATTCCCTAATTTGTTTGTATTGAATCTTAATGTGTTAATGAACTATCAAATTGTATATTGATTAGCTTATAAACTGATATTATTATACAAAATAAATGCAATACAAGAACGATGTCTTGGCCTTAAGAGGAGTTAAGCGGTACTACTCACTGGTTCATGTTTAACGCTGCCGCCTCCCAGCTTAGAGTAATTTGCAAAAGTTCATACCATCCTAGCTGTTTATCCCATCGTTTTACAGAAGCTCCGTTGAATGCAGATTGCTAGCACCATTTAAATACAATACGTACTGTGATATAGTTTCATCGGATGCTTTGGTTCTTGCCTAGTCTGAGGAATTTAAATGTGAAATGTGAATTAATGTTTTTATATAGGATGAATATTTGATTGAACGTGATATTCTCGCATAAGTTATGTTGCAATTTTTTCTGACAGTCAATTGACGTGAATATTCGGCTGATGGTCATTGACCTCTATTTCTACGCAAAGCTAATAGCCTGATTTAATTTAAATTGAAACGGAGAAGAATTGATTTGCCTTTATTGATAATAACAAATTTAAAAAATGGGTTGGACAAAGTTGGAAATATAAAGCTTAAGGTGAGTTGAGATTTCCTCATTTAACGCCTTTATTAAACCCGTTCCCGGGGCAACCTCGGGGTATAAAGTATCCCTTGTGTTAACCCAGGGTATCACCTATCTACGTACCAAATTTCAACTAAATCGGTTGAGCTGTTTTTGCGAGATAAAATAAGAAACATACATACATTATATTCAGATAACCACACAAACACACACATACAAAATACACGATTCTTAGTAACCTGAGTAAGTATAAATACCATAAATAATAAAGAGTAGAAATCAACAGAAATCTAAATTGAACCATTGATGGGTCTTATTACATTTTATTTATATTTCGAGTCGCAACTTCCATAAACGGTTGCGGGCACTAAATGTAATTCGATTAACTGGTTTATGCAGTATCGACGCGAATGTAAATACAGACGTTTAAAATCTATAAGAAATAAGACCAAATATAGAGAACGACTTAAACTTAACACACATTAGCGCTATAACAAGCCCGTGAAATCAATATTTGATACTATAAAGAATTATGAGCTGTATTAACAGGGAATAGAGTGTATTTCTGTTGACGTGTCAACGTAATGCTCAAACTTTTCAAATTCGCAATCACGGGAAAGTTGGCAAGTTGTATTAAGTTTACTTTTGCAGTAAGGTGGTGAGATAGTTACACTTACGTCGGAGTATGGTGTATCAAAGTTGACTAGTCGCGTCTGAACCGCGTCGAGGGCTGTTCACACGAGCGATGTGGAAACGCACGCGAAGGTAACAGGGAAATTAACGTTGTATATTATTGGAATTTTATTTGTTGTATGCAATGAGAGTTTCTTCTTATTATATGCTACATTCAAAGCAAATTATCTCTTTAATATGTTTATAAAAATGAAACCCGTTTTCCGTTGTCACGACATAACATGAAAACGGCTTGACCGATTTGGCTCTTTTTTTGTTGTATTTGTTATTATAAGGAGAAGGTTCTTATGTAAGAAAAGATAAGCATTTCACTTTTTTGATATTTCATGAGTATACGTTACGCTACGAGGCGATACGAGTACGAAGTTCGCCGGGTCAGCTAGTAGCATGTAAAGAACGTAACGAACGGAATAAACGTATTAAAAGCTTTGTTTTTGAAAATTTATTCTACTTTAAATTTTAGATGAATTGATTTTGTTTGCAAAAAAAATAAAATCATATTAAATGGAGTATACTTACATTTTAAAAAGTAGGCGTCCTTTATTTGAATATTATATAATTAAAATAAATAATAAAGTTACAATAATACATAGACGATTCATATACGTATTAATATTAAGTGCTTTACTATTCCGTTACCATTCATAAAATATTATATCCTAACCCCTGTATGCATTCGGTTTTACAATAGTCATCAGTCAGACATATATATCTTTTAAAATTGATAGAAGAAGTTTCTAAACTTTACTGCAGTGTTAGAATAAAAAAAAATAAAAAAATATAAAAAATAAAAAACACTTTATTGACAAAAAAAACATACAGAAAATAACTACAATAAACAAAATACACAATTCAGTCAATTGGCGGCCTTATCGCTAGGAAGCGATATCTTCCAGGCAACCAAGTGTTACTAAGTAATATCACGTAATACATTTTTGAACTTAGGTATTAAGTATAAAAGTTATTTCTAACCTATTGTAGATACGAGTAGTTAAAGAACGCAAATTTGTATACTAATTAAAGTTTAATTAAAAAGCATTTGTATTAAAAAATCGCTGATGTATCAAGTATGATGAAATACTAAAATTTTTACAGCGTTTCGAACGCGTTGCGTCCAGTAAGCCTTCCTTCTGTTACCTTCTGCGAGATCGCATTTGCAACAAAATTAACATAGTGCAACTTGCAGTTGTTAATTCCACTAACTATAATAGCGATATTAATTTACCGTATCAAGGTATCCAATGTCTAGCTTTATACGAGTACATATCATTCAAATGAGCATTTACTTTTTGCACATAAATTTCTCGTACGATATATTACGTCTAAGCGAAGGCAAATTGTTCTGTTTGACACTAACTAATTTATGTCATTGTTATATTGATATGCTATATATTAAACAATTGAATACAATAAAGGTAAAACAAAATTGTAGAATGGAATTTTTATTGAATTTGCAATTTTTGTTGTTTTTTCAGTGACAATGGCTTCGGCAGCTGTAGGTTGAAGATTTTTTCGCATTTAAAATTAATTTATTAAAATTTTTTATTGTTAATTTTCTTTTTTTTCATTCATAAATATATTCTTTAGTATTCGGATTAAATATTACTTCAACACGTTGGCGTTGATGAGATTGCAAGAAAAAAAAAGTTCAGGCATATTAAATTTGCCTAAAACTAACGTATAAAACAAATAGTAAGTTTTACACAAAGAGCAATGTCTAAAATTTCATGGTTTTAGATGCAAGAAGTATACTATATAATTAAAATGAGATATTTTAACTCTGTAAGAGTATTTTTAATCATAATAAAACACGGATGCTTCTTAAATTCGATACAAAATCGAAGACTGAGAAATATTTTTTTTTATTTTGCAAATGGCAACACGACGTCCTGACTACTAACTAGATAGCTCTGGAGTGTGTTGCCATATCAAAAACTGTTTACATTTCTTTAACGACAAGACCACAGTACTGAACCAACCTTGATTGTTCTTTAACAGTATTTACGTAGTACGGTAGTAACAAAAGAATCCGCAGAAGATAGTAACACAATGTATTCAATACCCACTGAGATTTTTTTTATTTTGTAAATAGCAACACTACGTTCTGACTAGCTACTAGTTCGACAGCTCATGAGCGAGTTGCCATATGAAAAAACTGTATACATTTCTTTAACCACAAGACCACAGTACTGAACCAACTTTGATTGTTCTTAAGCAGTATTTACGTAGTACGATAGTAACCAAAGTATCCACCCACTGAATTTTTTATTTTGTAAATAGCTACACTACGTTCTGACTAGCTACTAGCTCAACAGCTCATGAGCGAGTTGCCATATCAAAAAACTGTATACATTTCTTTAACGACAAGACCACAGTACTGAACCAACTTTGATTGTTTTAAACAGTATTTACGTAGTACGGTAGTAACCAAAGTATCCACCCACTGAATTTTTTTATTTTGTAAATAGCAACACTACGTTCTGACTAGCTACTAGTTCGACAGCTCATGAGCGAGTTGCCATATGAAAAAACTGTATACATTTCTTTAACCACAAGACCACAGTACTGAACCAACTTTGATTGTTCTTAAGCAGTATTTACGTAGTACGATAGTAACAAAAGTATCCGATGGTAGTAAAGTACTTATGAAGGAAATATTCAGTATTCTCAGTTAGTTGCAAGCGAATAGCGATTAACTGCGGATTGCAGAGCGCGGAAAGTTCCAGAATGTTTCTCGCAACTCCAATACTTCTCACTTCACTAAGAACACTTCTACTTGCAATTACTATTTGTAAAAGTTCTTTATTAAAAATTTTCTTCGATCCGAATAACTGTGAGGTTTACTTGAGAAATGAATTAGGCGGTAAGTGTTTTATGTAGATGTGGTAGGTGCAAAAGTTATATTAGCTAAGCTTAAAGCATGTACTATGCTACTAATATTATAAATGAAAGTTTGTAAGAATGTAAGTATGATATATGTTTGTTATTCTTTCACGCAAAAACGGCTCTACCGATTTAGTTGAAATTTGGTATGTAGATAGGCGATACTCTGGATTAACATACAGGATACTTTTTATTCCGGGATTGCCCCGCGAACGGGCACTACGCGGGGCACAGCTAGTTCTTAATAATTTAAAGGTAAGTAAAAATAAATCAATAATTTTGACTATCATAGTGATTATAATAGTTTTATACCTAATATAGTTCCAAGTTTAAGACTGTAATGATTATTATAACTTACAGGAGTGGTTATTAATTAAAATAATATTATTATTATTATCTAACGTTATCCTTACTAATATAATAAATGCAAAATGTTATGTTGATGTGTGACTATTGACTATATAAATGTATGTACGTTTATTTTTTTGTTACTCTATCACAAAAACCTACTGAATCGATTGCACTGTAATTTCTGTAAATTAGAACATGGATTTGGATGGTTTTTATACTGGTATTGCCATGTAAATAGATACTGCAAGCCTAAAATCGAGACGCGCAGTAGGTAACTAATATATACTTACAACGTGCTATTAAAAAGAAGGATTCACCAAAAATGCAACAACATTCAATGTACTTATGTATCATAATTATCAAAAAAAAAATAAAAAAAAAGTATATATATTTAAAAATGTAACTATTTAAAAAAAATGTAATTAGATATTTTTTGTATAAGTTTTAAACAAAATTTTTGTGGAACTGGAAATAAATGGCTATATTAATAATAGCTATTATTATTATCATTATGTATCATAATTGGACGATTTTTTTTTTTTTGTATAAATAGGTCATCACTACATAATACAAAACTAAGTCACTTTCTCTGTCTCTACATCCCTATGTATGCTTAAATCTTTAATACTATGCAACCGATTCTCGTGCGGTTTTTGATAATAGATAGTGATTCAAGAGAAAGAACTGTCTTTAAGTTTGGAAACACAGAAAAAATATTATTTTAAAGTTTTAGTGCGTCATTAGGGGTCAGACCTTCCCCTTTAGTAGCGGATGATAAAACTAACCTTTAACTAGACTTTTCTGTCCTAAAACTATTAGTTCTTACTTAGTATAGATAGTATAGTAAAGATAAATATTTTTACATTTTATGGACCTGAATGATTTTTTATCCTTTTTACTGCTTTAAACATTTGTTTTCTTACCGCGAATTATTTATATATTTAAGTGTATTTTAATTAGTATTCAAATGAAACCATCTCAAGTTCCAACTGTTCGAACAAAGCGGATTTTATTTTTATATATTAATATGAAAGAAAATCACGCGTCCTACACGCGTGATTTTCACTGGCCACTAATTTAAAAAAAATGAAAAAAGTTAAAAAAAAACATTTCACTAAAGAATTCTATGATTCGATTTTTAAAACCGTTCGAAATAATGCGACATAACGCTGGAACTGTCAATACCAAATTATTATTTTTTCAATTAAAAATTCACATCACATGCACAAAGGAAGTGAAGTCCATTTACGATTTCGCTGTCTTCCAAGGAACAGCAATTAAACGAGCTTACACATTATTTATACGTTTATCCTAACTTATATTATAATTGCTTGTCTAACTGTCTGTCCGTTACACTTTCAACTGTTAACCGCAAAATTAGTAATATTGAAATTTAATAAAGAACTAGTACTAGAGAAAGGGAATCATTAAAATCAATTGTAGATCTTAATAAATAGACTTACCCTTTGAAGATGTTTATATCACCTAACTTAAGACAAGAACCGCCCTCCTAGAGCTTCATCTTATATTATGCTATAGAAAAGACAAGCTATCAATTATCGCAATAAAAATGGCTCATTGCATTTTACTAAGTAATAATATTAAATTTATAATAACACGTCTTAATAAAAAATATATTCTAATGGTTTATTTCCACACTTCGCCAATACAGATCATTCTTTTAACAACCTTTAATAATGAAATAAAATAACTATTTAAAGTATTGCAAAAACACGATCAGCTTTAACACAAGTAAAACCACGAGACACAGCTAGTATTATAATAGTCGAGTATTTATGCACATTAAAGGCAGTTAGTTGCCCCAATTAACTGTGGAGCAATTTTAATTTCATCCACAGATACGTCGCATGCTATTCTTCTAATACTTTCATAGGAATTACAGCTTTGTTCTGTTGACATAAATACGATAATCGTACAATCTAATTGCTTAATATAACCATCCTTGTAGAAATTAAGAGGTCGTTATTTATCGGGGGTTGAAACGGAGACTCCGTTATTAATGTTTCGTATTGTTATAACTATTATTTTGATGTTTCACGAAATAGTAATTGCGAACGTTCGTTATGGCCGGCGGGCTATTGCGAAACAAATGTTCTATAACTTGTGGCCAACTGGATCGATGGTGCTAAAATCATGGTTTGGGGCATACATTTTTGGTTCGGCGAAAGAATTATATGTACCTTTTGCTTCATATTTACTGGGAAATAGGCATTTTTTTCCTTAGTTCGTAATGATTCAACTGATTTAATAAGATATATAGTGCAATTGCTTATGTAAGAAACACTTATTATTGAAAAGTTATAGACTTGTCCAATATGAATTTTAATCGTGGCTACTATACTCGCCCCGTGTTAGTCGAGTTTTCGTTCATATAACAAATTTAATGTTCTGTAATCTATTTAGTAGTTGTTGCTAAAGCATATATACAAACACCTATACGTCACAACCTTAAAGCTTAAAACATAAGTTAGGTTATATTATATAGTCGAGAAAATATAAATAACTAATATACGAGTATACTATATAAGGCGTCTTCTTAAAGAAAACCTTAAGCTACATACATTGCTACAAATATTTATTTATATTGTAAGTAAAATAGACGCGAGTTCTATTAAACCATTTCAAGCTACACTAATATCGTTAATTTAAAACCATTCAAAAATACGATACCAATTTTAAAAATTAAACTGCCATTTGCTCGCGTCTGCGTGACGAATCAACCCCTTTGACGCCGCGTTGTGATATTGTACGCGCAAAATTGTAGTGACACTTTAAAGTAACGGGATCAGTAGTCATAAGATGCATGTGCTATGCCCCTTAGAGGGTATAACTAGCAGCTAGGTCGTTTAAAAATCCAATTACTACGTATTACTCTCGTAATTTTCCTGCACGTGGTATTACTAGGCAAAGTGTACAAGTGTTAACTTGGCGTCTAAGCGACTGACATGTCAAACTTAAAAGATAACCATACATACAGATCCACATATAATCCACACATCCTAATATGCTCACTTTTCTCATTTCTACTCTCATTTTCCGTACTGAAGATGTTTAAGCTCATAATTAATCCAGTTATATTAGCTTCCTTAATTTGGCACAGTATTTAAGAAATAAGGTCAAGAGAAATTAGGAGTCCTAAAATATATGTATTCTATTGGTATGTAAATTTGTACGTGCAATAAGCTTTTATTTCTAAGGAATTGAATTCACAAAGATACATTAAAATCAATAAAAAATCGCTCTTAAGAATATCGAGAATATATAAATACTAACATTGTTAGCCAACACTACAATCTGGAAAACAAAAAAGTAGTATCAAATCATATTTCAACAGATCAGTATGACAAATACGAGCTTAGTCTATTCATAAGTCAATACGGTAAATGTACAAAGGTCAGCTTAAATAATAAATAAAAGACTTTTTAAGATGTTGTACCTAATGTATTTATTTTTAACTCATACTTGTATTATACCTTAAAGTTTTTAGAATCAATTTATAACTTTATACGTAGTGATTATTTTGTAATGACGATTCAAAGGTATTGCTATATCTAAAAGTCAAATATCTAGTTGGATAAATACATACTAGTCTTTTACTTTGACTTTGTACGCTTTACAGTACACGAGTCAGTAATTGGCTACAAAAATACTTGTATGTATATTAATGTGTATCATTCCCTTGACGTTACACAACAAATTTATTGTATGCCCGTTAATGAAATTTTAAAATTATGATCATAATATAATAGACGTTTTTAGCTTCGATTGATGGCTGGGGTGTTAAGTGTGAATTATTGTTACTTCCGAAAACGTTAAATTTATCTGTTATGATCGTCGGTTAATTTATGTGAAGGAAGAGTAGTTAAGTCTGTCTACTAATATTAAGATACTACTCATAATAGATACAATTTTATTTTTTATATAGCCAGTATTGAAGAAGCGATTTTTATTTATCTTTATAAGTACTGAGTACTGAGAATGTTTAATTTATCTTTAAGAACATTGTAATTTAAAAAAAAGTAGATATATTCTATAAGTCTCGTGAGTAGAACAGAAAATGATAAAAAAAAATCATGCAATATCATACTAATGTACATTTTTAAACAAAAATAATATTAGCCGTTTTATTAACGGAACAAATACCCAACAATATATTAATCCTAACTAACACGAATCGCTATTAAACAATTACTCGTAACTCGATACATATATCACCGAACCTTCCTCCGTAACAGATAAAGACTATCGAATAACGAAATATATTTATTGGCTAATCTATTTACTTCCCCTACGAAGGTAATAAACAACCACATCACAAACAAAATCTTCTAATTCTCACACGAGCGTAAACCAATTGCATCATAGTAATTTATTTGATAAATCAAAAAATATGTCTATCGCTACCCTCGTCACAGATGGGTACACAATAATACTGAGACCCCTTAAAGGGGCGACTTTATTTTATAAAGTTTGAATAAGATTTTAAAAGGCAGCGTTAAACTTATTACCAGATATTTTTCAGAGGGCGCACCCTCTTAGTGTTAATTTAGATCGGTAATTTTTACGTCCTGTTGAACGTACCATTTCGGTTGCTGGTACGTTAAATTATTACGATAATGCTACATTTTGTACTGTTATTTGGTTATAAGCAAGATAAAAATTGTTGGAATGGAGGCTATGAATATAATAATCGTGATAAATAGGTGATGTATTGAAGTTGTACGGTAGCCCGATTTGTGATGATTTTGAAAATTATTATGTTAATTGAGAAATATAACAACAGATAAAGATAAAATAAAATAGAGAAAAAGTTTCGAATCAACCCATTACTTATAAAGTATTTATAAACTAATTTAAAACAATTTCTATAATATTTAAATAAAAAATAAAGATACTGTAATATACAAAGTTGAATGTAGTGTTAGTGTTAAAACGATTAAGAATGACACTTTCAAATGTTATAAAAGTTGAACATTACTCGACCATTTTAAAAAAATGTCAGGTCTCTGGGTATATCCCCTTATGGTCTAATAAGATTATACACGTCTCCCTCCGTGTAGAGTTATTTTAAATATAGGTAAGTTAAAATCTTTTCTGTACGATTTGGTTTTTGTGATCTTGTTGCTTTCTATTTGAAAGGAAAAGGTCGTTCAATATTTGACGATTTCTTGTAAATACGGTACTGGAACTATTGTGAATATTATTTAGGTATAGATTTGTATGTGCTGATTATAGGCATTAAGTTAACGATAACGAGGGCACTTAAACAGTAAAGTAAGTACACATCAACAAGTTTGAATTTTTGTGAATATTAAAATTAACAAAAATGTACTTCCAATGACCTCGTTACCCGAAAGCCTTTTATTATTTTTCCTTTGCAATTCGCTGACAACAAATAAATCCATATAATTTCATAAATTAGGAAAATACCCTTACATTTACGCCGTAGGTGCTCGGTTTCAATGTGATGACACTACGAAGGGAGAGTGATCCTAATGACACTATCGGTCTAAAGTGCGCGGAGACACTGTTGTCGGTGTACGTGAGCGGAATGCTGATGTCAATGTATAGAGATAGAACGTTCTAGAAACCAAAATATAAGAATACTTTGATATAGAAACAGTGACTTCGAATCTAACTTTTCGTATGTGTCATTATTTCTTTTAGACTAAATAATGTAAATAGTCAGTTTGAATGTGCTTACACTAAGAAGGAAGATTCATCTTAATGGCACACTATATGTCTTTAATTCGAGAAGACACTGGTGTCGGTGTGTAATGTGAACAGAATGCTGATACCGATGTGTAGAGATAGAATGCTCTAGAACCAAAGGTTTTCCAAATAGTAAATATTTTTACTAAGGGATTCATACAAGTTTAATGTGCATGGTACAGAGAGTGATGTTAATGATACGCCACGAATCTAAAAGGCACGGAAAGATGTCTCAGTAGTCGATGTGTGTGATGCGAATACTGATGCCAATGTCCATAGAACATAGAAAATTCTAGAAACCAAAATATTGAGTTCCCAACTTTTCATACACTTTTGTATGAATTCAAAAAGTACACTCAAAAACACTATGTATGCTACAGAAAAAGCGTTTGTTCCTTTGATTTATATATTTTCTCTCAAGTAAAATAGCGATACCACTTAATAATTATTCGTTATCGGATGTATTATTTTCTAATGTTATACCAGATAGAAGTGCAGAAACGTTGGTATTAGTTTTAAAAAGGAAAAGCTCCGTGTCTAAACATTAGAAGGTTGGGTTCATAATATAAAATCGTGGCAATACTTACTCAGTGACATGGAGAAGCAATAGCTGGATCTCAGGGGTCACGTACATTTGCTATACTGAATTACCCGTTTGCGCAAACTGATCCTTATTGTAGCCCGGAAAATATAAAGGAGGTTTTATTGCAACCAGCTCAATGAGACCACACCAATAGGAAAATATTCTATTACGTTTGCAAAATGATGTTTGTACCGAGACTTGAGTACTTTTGATAAATTTAGAATTGTATTTTTTTCGTACAGATAAGTAGGGATTTAAAATCAATTATAAAGGAATTATAATTAGTAAAGCCATTCTGGTCGGACTATATAGTTCTATCGGGCAGAGTGGTACCATCACCTAAAAGAAAAGTAGCTAGGTAATGGTAAGTAGGCTAGCTTAAAGCGCAAAAAAGTTCCCCGTTCTACCCTTCTTGTTCTTCATCACTGTATGACTATATACGCCTGGATTTTTTTCAGTTTACTGTGTTACTTTTAGTAACAAAACAAAAATTCCAAATTGTATAGCTAAACTGAAAATTATTGCGTGATTTAGCTTTCACATAACAATATCTCAAACTTAAATTGTCCACTCGTTCCATACGTTCCACGAAACAAAAAGTTTTCATATATAATCTTTTTAACCGACTTCAAAAAAAGGAGGAGGTTCTCAATTCGTCTGTATGTATAATTTTTGTCAAGTAAAACAATAAGTGTTTGTTTGGTTAAATCGATATTGTATAGATTGTTGTAGCATTTACTTGGTACCGACGTCTAAATTATAAAATAACTATTAGGTAAATCATTTCTATATACTAAATGAAAATGCGTATTACTTTGTGGGAAGCAAATTTATTTTTTACTTTTTAGTTTGAAGTCGGTTTATTTTTGTTAAAAATTATTTTATTATTTAGACAGGACAAAATATATCTCTTTACTTTGTTACAAAATTTATACCCTAACAAAATCAAAGCAATAACATTGCACTCCGATATACATTGTTTTAATGTCTCATATCGCATCGTTCGCCCATTAAGAACATGAGACTTCCAAAATGCACGATATTTACAGCTTATAAAACTAAAAACTTACACGTGGGAAGATAAAATTTTATGCTTCCCCAAATGCTACCGCGATGGCATAATTTATAGGGAACGGTAAATATAAATTTTGTATTTGATTTATTCAGTAATATTTATTAGTTAGCGATACGTCCGCATGATCGTAGCACTAATATCACGAAGGACTCTTAATTATTTCCGGAATAAAAGCTCTTTAAAATTTTGTTTTGGTTCCCCTTTGAATCGTTACCCAATGACTGGGCAAACTGGAATATTGTGGAACATTTTTTTTTGTTATTTAGTACAGTTACAATTTTTATTACGTTTTAGAATATTAGGTATGTGAAACTAGACATAATAAAGATATACACATAACTTGTATTGAAATTAAAGTTAATTTTATGTTAGTAATTGCTAGACTCCATATATGACAATCTAATACTACGGATATCAAGAGATATGTTAGACATGTAAGTTGCTTTATCAATGCAACTAATTTCCTGCAAAAAGCACTCCATACCTTTGTACGAACAAGTTATAGCCACATTTAAAATACCGTTCGATGATTCAACCAATTATGATTGTTATATACCGTAACATACGATCCAATTGTCGGCTGCCGCAAATTTTCCTTGAAATATAACGCCGATAGGTTATAATTAAAATAACTGCGACCATTTGTCAATGTCGCGGCGGAACAGCGGCCGATACAGTTAACAGTCATAGAAAACTATTCATGTAACCGTAGTCGGTAGTCCGTAGTTCGTAGTTCGTACTCCCGGCGGGGTGACACGTTTATTTTGCACTGAAAGCGCTGCGGAAGGAGTAAAATGAAAAGTAGACATGGGTCCGATAAATAATTGAAGGCTTTGATAGAGCATCGGGAATTCCTGGTCGGGCTCGGCTCTCGGCGCTCGCACCTCTTGAGGGAGCCATCCTTCACCGATCCCTCCTGCTCCTGAATTATTCCGCAATAACACACTTGTTATAGACGTTTCCCGAGGAGTGATACTTTTATGATTTACTCCAACTTTTATTGGCACTTAAAGGAAGTATACGATTTATTTCGCGTTCAATATAAGGTGCGGAGTATATCATTTTTTGAGTCGATACCAAATCTCTTAGGGCGTTATGGGAGCGAATGTCACACTCCATTTATATTTGGGGCGTTCTCCCGTATCATTCGGTATAACGTGTGGGTGCTTGTTTTACTGAAAGAGAAATATTAGGCGTATACGATTCAATTTATACTTTATTAAATTTCACTCTTACGAAACTTTCAGTGTAATATAATGGCTAGGGCTCGATGCGTTTGCTCGCAAATTTATAGGTACAATAATGTTTTTGTTCGTGTCTTACATTCCGTGCCGAGCATGATGTGTATCGCTGAGCAAGCGATCGGAAGTTATACGAGGCGAACATTAAACTTCTGTACTGTGGTTTATTGACGTCACTTCCGCGGCAATAAAATCGACTTGTCTCCGAAATGCATAATTTGTACCACAGTCACGCGCATTACGCTACTAAACGGTGTCTCTGAACACATTTCACACTAAACTCTCAAGGGGCTGCCTTTCGATCGTAGATAAAGCATTGTTTTATGTCTTTGAATTATCATCGTCGACTACTTGTTTATGGAGGCAACGATATTAATATTGCTTTATACCGAGCCATGCAGCGATCGAATAATGTAAATGGAGGAACAATTGGAGACTATTTCCACGCGACATGTGCCTCGCGAGCAGTACTAAAGGTGGAGATTATTTCCCGGGCGGTGTCCTTTGTGACCGAAAGGTTTCTAGCGAATCCATTAATTAGTGAGATATACGACGCACCCGCCGCACCCGCGCCGTTTGGCGTTCGATTACACTCATAGCCCTTTGATGCTTGATTAATTCCGACACAAAACTGACCTATTAGGCGACCGTTATCGTTTCAGATCTAATCGATTCAAAGCGGCGCGCATCCCGTATGCCGCTTTCGACAGTCGCTCGAAATTCCCCAAATGTTTTTGGTGAAAAACAATACGCTGACGAAACGGGGGCAGTGTCACGTAATAGCTGCGGCTTCCGGTGCGTTTATCAAAAAATTTATTTGGACATTCCTAGCGCTCTCGTGTTTGTCCCGCCGGGGTGTGTCGGTATTTAATTTATCTGTAGCGCTGAAAATGCCGGAGACGCAAGCGATATTGCTAGGCTGACCGCGCGGCAGCCGACGCACTTCCGCTATGCCGATGATTTATAACCGATTACGGTATTTGCGGCGCTCGGCCGTGTTGTCCGACCCATTGTACGCCGAACGCCCGACGCCCGACGCCCGACGCCCGACCCGGAATATGGACGAGGATCGCTCCTGACTTATGGCCGGGGGAAATCGCCGCTATCATTTTTGATTTCTTAATGCCCGGGGTCGAGCGCTTTGTTAGTTCTTCTTTGTATCACTTAATCCGCTTATAATGTTACGAGTGTCAAAATATTTTTGCCTCGAATCTTGTGTATATTAATTGCTTCCTGATTTTTTGTGTTGGCATGATTTGTGTTGCTTTGCGTATTTTTTTTTTGTATCTACCTACCTACATCGTGTAGGTAAGATTTAACATAAATTCTTAAATTTTCATTAAGTGATTAATTTAGTAACATTTATAAATTTGAATAAACACAAGGCACATAAAACTCAATTATAAGCTGAATTGTCGCTTATATAACCGTCACATTCAGTATTGTTATTTCGTGGCTCTGCACAATGAGTTTTCACATCTAATTATATTTTTCAGTATGCAATGCTGACGGAACTCTAGTTATTACTCATTAAACGTTCTTAAGCAATTTTATACAAAACATTAAGTGTTAAACTGGGCATACAGTAATTATCGTTCACATTATCTTCATATATCCTCAATTCAAAAATTTAATTCGTAGCTACCTACAATTGTAGTTGAGAAAAAATGTTCCACTAATTTTCTTTAATGGCATCATAAACAGCTTTATAATGAAAACGTGACTAATGAGTTCAAAAAACTTCTCACGATGTTGCTACGTCATACGACTATCAAACAAAACAAATAATTAATTATAACATTAGCTTCTGAAATTGGACAAGTGTGAACATTATTAAACGTCAAACGGAATGACACTGAATTTTGGTTGGTGACAAAAAGTTGTAAGAGATTGTTTTATAAGTAATTAGGCAATTTAAGAATAATGACACCTTGTACTTTATTGCTCATTATATAAATTTAATAATGACATCAGATAAGATTTGGTTTCTTAATTGATAAAGAAAAAACGTAGCACAATTTAGTAGTAAATTGTAGGTAAAGGACGTTTTGAAGTGACTATGTTGAAACTATATACCAACTATATTCAAAGACAAAGTCAAACATATCTTTAGTCATCTAGGTTCCATAATATAGTAACTAACACTTTTGAATTTACATGAAATTACTAAACATTTACCACTGGTTCGGAAGGCGGTTTCTACCGAGAACGGACAAGAAACTCTGATAGTTGCTATTTTTATATTGATAAATAAAATAAAAAAAATAATAATAATTAGAAAGTAAACAATAAATCACAATCTAGTTAGTTACAGCGATAAAATACTTTCAAAAGAAAATTATAAAATATCTCCTATATTTCGTTGTTTAAAATAATTTCGTATGACTTCGAATTTTTCATAATAAATCTAGTTTACACACTAGTGATTTCTAGGTCCTGGTGAAATCTAGGCATTTAATATTTTAGTTGAAGATTTAATTAATTTTACAGTTTCAGTGTTTGATATTAGATATATTATTTACTGATAATTAGCGCAAAATTTTGTTTAGAAATCGCGGTAACGGTAGAACTAAAATACTTAAACCACATTCAAAACGTAGAATTTTTTATATATTAAAGAAATTATTCTAACTGATAACGAAAATATTAATATGGATGTATTTTTTACGCAATAACTAGAAAAAAAATATACCATTTTTGTTACGGGAATAAATATCATGTGACGTCACTAATTTTATGTATAACATTGTATTTTTTACAAATTTTATATGTTGTAATATAAGATGTAGTGTAGATAATATTAAGATTTTGTATAAAGTATAGCACTTTAAAGAATATTATTTCGAGACTAAGCATACCTATACAACTTCTCGACATCGAACCATTGAAACCTGACCGATGTCCAGGCAGTAGTTTGAGTAATCGAGGATCCGTTTGGTTCAGAGGAAAGTTACTTCTCAACCTTCCACAACAGTACCTATAGTTAACTGTTAACTGTTAAAAAAAATCTATTTAAAAAGCTTTAATACAAGCGCCAATAAAGAACAGAGAATCACAATTATAAAGAACATTTGAAATATTTTATCAATCCTATAGTCGAAGTAAAACGTTTATGAACCCAAATGTATTTATTTACGACCATGTCGATATTTTGTGTTGATTGTTAGCAGATAAAAAAAAAGAACGAAATAAAAATTTATCATAAATATTTAAAACAAAACTGCATAAAGGAAGAAATAACAAACACTAGAGATGCGGTTAAGTGGTGGCATATCTGTATCACTCGGCCCACTTTAGTGTTAAAAAGTTCCAAATTATATTCCATAGGAAAGACAATGAAATACTCCAAACTCGTCAAGCTACGAGTAACAATATTCCATCTCAACATGGGGTTTGCACTTGTAAGATCTCGAAAATGCAATTTGGCGATCTTTAGTTAAAGATAAATTTTTTAATTAAATATACACGTTATTTACGTGTGGAATAACTCCTGTAATATCCGGAAAAATTATCCGGTCAACTCCAGTATAGTTCATCTTTTCAATGTTCTGAGAGAATATTTGAAGAGTTGAAAGAAATAATAAATATTGTCTACGTGGAAGCAGTTTTTGGAACATATATTATCAATATAATTATATCAGTACCTATAGGTTCTATTTACCGTGTAGTTTAGTATAGTATTAGTATATATAAGCTTAACTAAATGTTCTTCATACATTTGGTATAGAACAAATTTTTGTTATTAAAAGATCATTTAAGAAGTTCGTCGAATATACACGAACAAGACGTTTGAACTTTGACCTATGCTATAGACGTTACATTAACCACCATATCCACTATGCCTCCTTAATTATAAACATTGACCATGGATTCACCATCCTTCCCACATGCTAGCGCGATGTATAGGCGTTATGTACAGTAATAAAAGGCTGCAAAAACGTCGATGCAACCGAGTGCCAATTAAACTTCCACAAACATCCTGTAAGCCGATATTATCGTATCGTAACAAGCATCGGGAACTTGCCAACTTCTCTCACACTGAATAAATTAAATAAAAACCGACTATCCTTACTTATATTAAACGCGAAAGTTAGTTTGTGTGTCTGGACGTTTGTTGCTCTCATACAAAAACTACTCAATGAATCTAGCTAGATTCTGACATGCAGGTAGCTTATTAACTGGCCTAGCATATGGGGTACTTTTTATCGCAGTATTGTTGTGAAAATGGAAAATACGCAGGTAATTCCGCAGGTCACAGCAAGTGCTAAATAAATTAGACATTGTCAGAGATGTTTGCTCATTAAGTGTAAGGTTAGCGGGACTGTTGAGACATCTTTTGTTTTCATAATAGCGTCCTTGTGATGATTTTGAGTTAATTAAACGGTTTGTGCTCAATTAAAATATATATAACCAGATGATTGTCAACTGTTAGTGTGATAAAAAGAGCAAACTACGCAATAGAACATCAGTACTTTAAACACTGCATACAATTTATACTTAAATATATTATAATCGAAAACTTAGCTTTTAGTCAATTTTATGGAATGGATTATGTTTATGAATTATCGTATAATTTAAATAACTTTATAACAGTTGTAGATATTTAAAGAAAACCCCAATTAATTATCGATATTTAATTGTAGCAAATAATTCTGTCAGAACATCTTTCTGATGAATTAATAATAATGTATTTACTAACGATGTTTATAAGACATTTTGATTTCAAATAATATATTATACATATTAGTATACTGATTATTATTCCAAGCGTTTCCCATGATATATAGAAAATAGTTTAAAAAATATTGATTTGGTGCAACACCATCGGCACTAATGATATAGTCTATACGATATAAATAATGGCTCAGTTCCTATCTTTCATAGAATCAATTTCTATTCGCTATCTCAACGTTTATTAGTTTGATAATATGTTGCCTGTTAGAAAATATATTGATTTGTGGCCGCAATAAGAAAAAAGCATCTCTATTGGACTTATCGGCTCCTCAAATTGTTTAAGATAAATAAAATTGAACTGAATTGGTTGTACTAATTTATTTAAATTGTCGTATCGATTATGTTATTAGTGACTATTAGTTAAGTATATTAAACTGTTGAAATAGTATATTTATCTCTTAATTTTGTTGGTGTTTCTAGTTTTTACGTACTACGTATCGCTCATCTTGTAAACTTTAATTTACTAAATAAATGTGTAGTTCATAAAAACTGAAACAGTTTTGTTATCATCCATATATACTACTTACCTATACATTTACATTAGCACTGGTTACTAGGCAATCAATACAAAATATCCTTAACGATAATCAAAGCTAGCACTCGAAATGGTTTGCACAAACACCAGAATGTACAAGCCAAATGCGTCAAGCCCAACCGTGTAAGCAGAGTATTGCGTCTGCCCAGCCTATAAGACAATGATTGTACAAATAGGGATTTGTCACGCAAACCAGCTAATCAGTGATCGAGGTTGTTCTGGAGCGCTACCCGACAAGTTTTATTTATAAGACCAATTACACACAGCTTATTTCGCCGTCTAAATCGCGTTCAAAAAATTTTTGTCAGCTCCGTGTAATCGCAAAATCTAGCTGCCGTCGGAATGTGCAAATGTGTGCTATACGCACACGCGATAACTTGAATGAGATCATTCAAAAAGTGGCCGTTTTAACGCATACATACATTTCGCACCTTCGGAATGTGAGTATGTATGCGTCAAGCACGCTTCCTTGACGCACACACTTACAATCCGCTATTTACAAACGTATTTAAACGGTTACACGCCACACGGCCCACGATATTCAACCAGTTACCACTTACCAGTCGCTTGAAGCGAGCCAAAGACGTCGGATGTACTGGAAGAGAGGGAAACATAACGGAACAAATTTATTACGTAATAATTACGTATTAGCAACGTCTGTAATTTATAAAATATAATAATAATTATTTAACAAGTTGGTAATGTGTAATGAGATATTAAATAAAATTATTAATGAAATCTATTGCAATTTTTCGAAAGA
>JADANM010005835.1:7555735-7571420 GCA_026213755.1 Eurema hecabe
TTAAATATTTATTATTATATTTTATAAATTACAGATGTTGCTTATATGTAATTATTACGTAATAAATTTGTTGCGTTATGTTTCCCTCTCTTTCAATACATCCGACGTCTTTGGCTCGCTTTAAGCGACTGCCGAGTGCCGACTGGTTTAAGACCGTTCACTGTTGTTTTTTGATTAAATGTCTTCTTATAGTTATACGTTTGTAAATAGCGGATTGTAAGTGTGTGCGTCAAGCAAGCGTTCTTGATGCACACATACTCACATTCCGAAGGTGCGAAATGTATGTATGCGTTAGAACGGCCACCTCTTGAATGATCTCATTCAAGGTATCGCGTGTGCGTATAGCACACATTCGCACATTGCGACGGCAGCTAGTTTTTGCAATTACACGGAGCTGACAAAAATTTTTTGAACGCGATTTAGACGGCGAATCTAGCCAAGTGTAATTGAGCCTTATGCCACAAAGATATCAGGAACACGGGGTTTTTATTAGTACGGGCTGGCCGCTATAACTCATACTGCGGAGGTAAATTATAAGTTCGATCCTCGGTGATAGCGCTGTGTAATGTCTTCGTTGTGTCGTTGTTTTTGATACACCTTCGCAGATTCTGTGAGTCATGTTCTATTGCGGGAGGAACGTTTTGATATATTTTTCGAATGCTAGGCTATAATTGGTTTCTTTTTTAATTTAGACAATTTGTAGTTATATCGAATTGTTGTTATTAATTATAGGAGTCTCTTAATTTCCTTTAGATGTTCGTTTATTCCAATTATGTAGAATTATTGCGTAGATGTGTAGGTACCTTTATGGAAAAAAAGCAAAATCGGTTTGAAAAAATACACTTCCATGAACAACTACGCAGTATTCTCAATGAAATATACCACTAATATGTAAACTTTTATTATAATTGTCATTTAATCTGCTGTTTAAAGTCAGTGTGAAAAACTAGTTCAGGTCATTCATATTTCAACCAAATATATGTATTTCTTAAATGAAGTAATACTTTATAAACTTTTATTTTAAAAGCTATATTTAATAATTGATTAATTAATTAGTAACTAAAACCTAATTTATAAATTTGATTCACAGACACTGACGTACGAGGAAAAACCATTACTTTTTTGCAAAGCAGCAGCTACTGAATTACTAGTGTATTTCAACATAATAATAAGCTGAAACATAATAACTCATCATTTGCGTCATTGCTGCAAAACAGTATGTATAAGCAATTATATATCTAGCAGCTATTGCAGTGAAATAGTGGCACGTTATAAATTTTTCAACAAGCGTTTTTGTGTTATGACTCAGCCGTCAGCGAAGTCAATCACGATCGAACAGTAAACGTTTAATTCGAGTTTAATTCGATTCGAATGAGACGGCACACGAGTATTATTTATAATGAATCGAGTGGTGGCATTCTGGAGCCGAGTCTCAGCATCTATACAGGTCTGAATGCGTGCTCGGTCCTCCCACAATGCTCGCCGCTACTATTGGACGGCCGCGGAGACACCGCCTCCGCTCTGCCACACATCTCTTTCAAAACAACTCCATCCTCTCAATAAACAAGTCTTGAAGTCCATTGTCTCCGCACCATTATGCCGACATCGACTCGTTGCATACCCATCATAGATCTATTAGAAATAAAGCACAAAAAGCGACCGCATGAATGCCTCTCATTACTCGGACGCGCTACTTAAATAAACAAGCCAATTACACGACAATAGCTGTTCGTTTGATAATAATTAACATTGCGTGGTAATGAGGTGCGCTCGATACGTCTATACCGGGTCTAATGAATAAAGTAGATATGAGGGGCACGTTTTAGCACGGCGAGGTGGGAAGGTTTTTCATTAAATGTGTGATCGAATCTGAAGCGTGCTCGGGGCTGGTGGCTGTTCGCTAGTCACTCGGCGGCAAGCGGCAGGCGTCAGGCAAGCGGCCGCAAGGCGCATGGGCAGCCTACAGTCGGCCAGGCTACAGTGAGTCGCGAGCGTGAAACGAGGCGCTAGCTTGTTAAGCGAGTGAGGGATGGAGCAGCGCCCCCGCGAACAAAACCTTTCTTTGTTAACGCCCGCGCTTCGCAGCAAAAAGTCGAAGACGGAACGCTGCGACAACCGCACAGGCTCGCCTCCACGCCGCGAATAAAATCGACATAGAATTAAAGAGAAATACAAAAATCACTCATTGTTCTCATAAAATGAATGTGCCGGGAGTTGAATGTGTGGCTTTTTGTGGAAATATTCTCATACTTTTAAATGGGGTCTCGTGTGGCGCCTCCTAATGACTTATACTTTTTGCAGCGGCGCGGCGGGCGGACTTAGGACACTAGGCTTTCCATGTGTCTGCGCATGTCACCAATCTCATCTTTTTGTTCCGCTGTTAAGGATGTAAATGAAACAATTTAGGCAGCATTGTTTCCAGAGGCGACGTATCGGAAAGGAAAGCTTACTCGCTTTGTATTCCTTTTCTTCACTTTTGCTAGCCTTTGGATGCAACAGCAGTCTCAGTATTACGGTACTTGGTACTTTAAAAAATATTCACTATAGTAGGTATACATACTACCAGATTTAATTTAAGAAAAATCTTAAGACAATAATATCTATGAATTGTATATCTTAAAATGTTACGATTAGGTAAGCTGAAAATTACGATTTTTAGCAATAAGAACGTAACCTAAAAAAACAACCTTAGGAACAATTCTAACTTTTGTATTAAAGAAGAAAACAGGCTAAATGTGTCCTGGAAAATCCACTCATGTGTATATTATTATACTAAGAACTAATAAATACATATCTCATCATATAAAATAGTTCTATCTAATCTACACTAAAAATTCTATCAACATGAGTTTAGTTTTCAACACATTCTTAGACACTAATAAGTAGTCGGAATTCTACATTCATAAATTCAAAACAAAATTATTAAATGATAAGCATTCATTGCTAAAAACTACAGTTTTTAGCACAGGTTCTATGTTATACGATATACGATATTATTACTTATAATTTAAACAAGTAGTTAAAAAAGCCCAATCAAAATAAGCTGTTAATTATCCGTCTCTGCACATTTGTTAAGCAGAAACGTCGAAAGCAAGCGAGTATAAATAATAAACTCGAAGCTAAGTCGTGACACCTACCCTTTACTAATGGAGGTGGCTACGTGTACCGTAATCAAGATTGTTCCTTCTTTTTATTGGTCAACGGACATCTCATTTATCGTCACTAGTCATGTCTATTCCAGTTGAACTTTAAAATTAAATGGAATTTTCTAGATTGTCCTCCTTTTGCGTGACTCGATGCTGTGGGTTTTAATTGATGTAGCATTCGCTTTAGTGTAACGAAAGGTTTCAGTGTCATTGTAATTTAATAAGCCTTCTAGAGTGTTGCCATTTCATAGTAAGTACTATCTACTGTTTGAATTAAGGTAATTTCTTCTATTGTAGTGGAATTAAGTACTTTTAAATTTTATATTTTCGTATTAAGTGCTATTCTATGTCATATATGCTAAGAACTATACTAGATGTAATATATAGTTATTTTCAAACTGAAAGAATAACATTCCCATACATAGGAACAGACGTTAATACCCAATTTCTTTCATAAACGGCAATATCTTAGCACCTCGCGAATTCTGTTATGTAATATTCCTTTAATAATTAACGAAGGACCAATTCTTCATTTATCATAGTGCTATATTTTTTTATTACGTATGGGATGAGGGTAAAGCACGGATTCTACGTTAAAGCTTTCTTATTTAGAAGAAACTTACCTATTACAACTTTTGAAAGCTCTCATATTGTATGGACCATAGAAGGAAGAACCAATTGGGAAACTCCTTCGATTTTCTTCAAATATACTTCCTTCGTTCCACTTTAACATTAGTAACATATTAAAATAAATATCCTTACAATCAATTTAGGTCTCACTGAAGATAAATAAACATTTCAAAAAACCTTTAAAGTTATCGTTAAAAATGTTTCTAGCTATACCTACCATGGCTATATGCAGTAGCAATTCAGGAACTAAACAAACAAAAGATTCGACACACAATTTTGTATACACAGGAAATGGTCATAATCTTTTTTTCAAAGCTGGCCCACACAGAAGAACGGTAGAAGCAGCGTTTTATCTAAAACCGATGGGCTTAATCTATAATAGAGGCTTTGTAGTTTGTCGCCCGCTTTAACTTGAAATCAGAGATTGTTTTATCTGCGTGTTATACAAGAGCCTATGATTCTAGTTTTAAAGAAACGTAACAGATATCAACTGATTACAACAACGAGATTTTAATTTGAAATGATTTAGCGATTGGTACTGATTGTTTTTATATTTTTGCAGGAGTAAGCGTTGTAGGTAACTTATTTATCTAGTTGTCCGAAATCTGAAAATCCTTTTTCTGAAGATGGAGATAAGCTTAGTATATAAGTGGAGTATAACTACTGTGTTACTTCTGATATGTAACGCTCTGACAATTCAAAAGTGATTACGACTATTATGTGTATTTTGTTTTATGTTTTAAATATAGAACAGTATATGAATTTGAATTTGGAATCAAGAATTCCGAAACGAAAGTCCAAAGTAAAGCCATAAGGCATTGCCTCAACTACTTCCTGCTTAATTAATTATAATCAGAACAATAACTTTGAGGGAAGCACCCAATTCCCGAAGACAATGTCATGATGTCATCTGCATAGCGTGACGACAGAAAGTAAGTCAAGCCGAAACTTTGACTTGTTTCCCTAATTTCTTTTTATAGTATTTTGTCTTTTCATGTGAAACGTACCCTTGATTTACAACGCACCCGAAACTCACCACCGCTTGTCTATCAAATAAACATTCTTTGTAAAAAGTGAGTCGTAAAAACTTATACTTTTATTGGATCCAGTTGTTCGTAACTTTCAGCTGTATTTATGAATTAATTCCAGTCAACTCCACAATTTGTTCCTTAAAATATAGTTGGTTGATTGATAAATACAATTTCAGCAAAATGTTGCGTAGCGGCAGTTGATAATCGATATTAATTGTCGTCAGGCCAGCGTTGCGAAGTAAAAAGTAACAACTTCTAATCTAGAGGATCTGTCGGAATTCTCCCACGTAAACGGTTCGCCATTATAACGTCGAAGATTCTTGCCGAAAGTGGCTGTTAAATTTCTTACTGTTGCCATTTTATTACACTGCCAACTCCCAGTTTAATATGCGTCGAAAAAATGCTAACAAAAAGTAGGCGCCACCAAAGAGAATCTCGAATCGATGTACAATGCACCAACGAAATTTGAGCGCGGTGCAAAAAATGTGACCTATTGACTTGTGTGTTTATTGCATTGTAATAAGGTTTATTATTACGTGACCGAGCCGGCGATTGTGCATTCTTACAGCTCAAGGTTGTACAGCAGTCGGGTGCTTATATTACCATGTAGCGTATTTTTTACGTATATCTTTTGTAGGTTTGGGTTTTGTGTTAAAATACACACCTAAGTATCATTAGCTATAAACACGGTTCTTTGTATCTACCATTGGAAGAAATAAGGGCAATAAAGCGAAGAGTTCGGCCTTCAACGGATAAAAGCGTGAAGCGTGTTCCCGAGTGCTGGTTCCGTAGTTTTTAATAAATCGAGTAAAATATTAAACTACAATAAAAACAACGAATATACTCTAGACGATGTAGCCTCACAGCTTTTATCAACAATATATGTATAAATGTAAAGTTTATGTTAATTAGTGTTGATATTGAAGTCAAAAGAATCGTTACAGGAAATAAAAATAGAAGAGAAATTTTCCAATTGAAGTATTATTATTAGTGCCTAAAATTAAATTTAAGGTGTAAATAAAAATATAATACCACTTAAAAACACAATTGTTCCTATAAAGTGTACCTTAATATCATATAGTATAATAATAGTATATAAGCTGCATCGAAACATACAATTACGAACCAAAATAAACGCCCGCGCACTCCCGTTCTCAAATTCACTGGCGCCTTATTATGTTACCTTTGTTTTCAAATTTAATTGGCCTCTCAGATAAGCTATCTTGATAATAAACGACGACCAATAAGCGATACCAGCCTGGTCTAACTCTAAGATAAGGTGACGTTCAGTAGTAGCGCTCTATTGATTGGCTCAGGACGTCTTGAGATAAGGATTCTACCTGTTACGATATTTGGTTGTAGCTAGCTTTTTATTAGGCTCGTTGTTGATTAATAACTGTTATTTGTTAGTAAAATATTAGCTCGAAGACACTATCTCGTTTTTCAGTAGTAAAATACATTGTAAAAGTATATATTACTTAGAGGGTAATTTTTAAGGAATAAAGAAAAACAAATTTAAGCAAACTTATTAGATAGGTTGCTTACATTAAGTTATATAAAATAATTTCTCGAAAATATATGTATCATTTTTTTAAACAGCGAAGCACGCTTTCATCGTCCTAACTGCGTACTGTAAAATACTGTAGAATCAACTGAAAAAAAGGAACAAATTTCATACTCTGGTAGTGACCGCTACTAAAGTGCTAAGTTCTACGTCTATATAACATTATACTAGATAAGTCATTTTTTTATAAATCCTAAGTCGATCCTTCCGAATCATAATTAAGGTATAGAAACTGAGAAGAAATAATATTTACTTCTGGTATAGGATATGTTGTATATTTGCCGAAGACAAAAGACATTTTACATCTTGTGACTCAAAGTGGGGAGCGTCGGTGTAGTGCACCTCTATCCGGAGTAGCTTTAATTACCGGGTCGCACTGTACTGGTTATGGGCTGGCGTTTCTCATAACATCAGGAGTACGTCCAGCTCGTCTCCCTGCTTCATCGCATAAAAAAAAGACAATATTGAATGAATTTTTCTCACTCACTTTCAACAAATTCAATGAAGGGGTGACGTGGTGACGTCATGAATAATAAAAATAGATAGGTTTATAATATATATTTTAATACAAAATATGTTAAAAGCAAACGTAGAACTTTGAAGTAAAAAAATTATATTACAAATATTGTATAGACTGTTTGTTAAGTAGGGATAAGTATGTTATTGTTAATAATAATTAATATTACTAGTAATGTTCGCTTAGTAAGGTTCTCTTTTAATCTCCTTATGATATCCTTTAAGTCTTTCCTCTCCGTACTTAAAAATACTGGCAACATATTCAATCAACTATACGAATATCTAAAGGAAAAAATCGCTCGCCTAGAGGTGACTCCTCTGTTTACTTTGCTGTCTTGATAAATATAAAAAAATAATAATAATATAACGGTCGAGTTAATACCTAGTCCCAATTTAGACCTTAACATTAAATTCCAATTAATTCAGAAATAAGCATTTTTTTACTAAATTGATATGAAATAAATACGTAGCATTCTTTTGTTTTTATTTAATAATACATCGTCAATTGAATACATGTTAAAACAATACGAAAACATTTCCGCCTCAGATCGAAAATGAACAAAAAGACATTGTTATTCTAATTAAATGACTCATGTTATAATATGGAACAAGGTTTCGATGCGAATGCACGAATTATTATTACAAATTATTTACTTGGACAATGAATTTATTTGCTGCACTCTGCGTTTCTACCCGTTACTAGATTTTATTACTTTTAATGTAGCTATTATTTTGTGATATACTAGCCGCGTCTCGCGATTTTCCCGCATTTATGCATTTGTTGTACACATAAGCTTTTCTCTTGAATCACTCTATCTGATAAAAATAACATGGAAATCGGTTGCGGAGTTTTAAAGATTAAAGCATACATAGGGACAGAGAGAAGAAAGCGACTTTGTTTTGATATTGAATTTGACTTGAAGTTCCGGACATCGGCGCTTATAAACAAACAAACCCTTTTCGTCAATACTTAGGTATTGGCAGTCAGAAAAGAACTACATATATAATTATATAAACGAAACACGATAACTGCGTATTGACGAGTGGCCGCCTATTGAGGCGGCCTAATTGCTAGAAAATTATAAGCCATGGCGATAAAAAAAAATATATTAGATAAAACGCAAAGCTTATAATAAAGTACCTACATAATATTGACTAAATACTCCTTACCTTATAATATTAGTTATTTATGTGGTAAAATGTACTTAGTATTCGTAAAAGAGCAAATCCTATCTATAGTGGAAGTACTGGATCTAGAATGTGTTTCCGTTTGAAAAACAAAATTATTTTCTATTAAAGCATAATAAATAAAATAGGTAAGCATAAAAACGAACAGTTACAAAGTCGACTGCCCTGTACCTATCTTAAAGAATTAATGTTCTTCGATAATACCAAGACACGAAATAATCTTTAACATAATGTTACTTTAACGAACATAAAAACATAAATAGGAATAGATAACGTACCAAAAGACGTATCTGACTCAAAAAAATAATGCGTAGAAAAACGTACATTTCAAACAATTTATTGCTACTTTTAGCAAAAGGTTTGCTGTTTACACGACGTCTTTTATTTAAATCTTTATTTACGATTTCCCATTCGCCAGTCGAGATAAGTTCGGTTTAGGACGTCGGAAGACCGTTAAATACCTCGTTAGTTTTGCACTAAAAATTATATGTCAAAACATACGTCATTGTATGCTTTTTTGAACTAATAAATAACTGATTTTGATAATACAAAACCCGTTGTTGACGATTTTTAGGCAATAAATTGAGATTAAAGTTTAATATTAATACGTCTATCTGTTATTGGTTCGATATTTCTCTCTTTTTTGCAGTCTTTTCTTTGTCTGAATCGTAATACTTATAGTACTTAATATAAATAATAATAAAGCCATCAAAAACATAGCTTGTATAAAACCCAGTCTCTTTTCTTAATTTTTCTGTTGTAAAGTTTGAGATTCATAAGAAGTCGGTAATTTTTTTAGCCGGTAGTTCCTATCCTTAATTAATTACGTAATAAGCTCATCTAACAACATCTTATATTAAACGATATCGATATTAATAATCTTATTTATAATAAAAAAAAGTTGAATGAAGCGAGCATTTCATATATAAAATATTTTATAATGTTTATTAGCTACGTTTTACGGTATTTAATAGGTACTTTTACGGTACTGCGTCCTTCTTGAAAGAGAATGAGGCGGTTATGTCGGACTCGCACAAAATCGTGCCACTACCGACTAAAACCCACCACGACTAAAACACACTGAACACCACATACAGACGAAAGATCTCTATACTAACCTAGGAAATTATTTAAAATCGTATAAAAATATCCGCTAACAAACAAAAAGGATTGATAGATCAGATAGATTATGGCTTACGTGACAATTTTAATTCATATATTACTGATAGGAGGTATTACTACTAAAGTAGATAGTAAAATTGAATCTATGATAAAACAACCACTACCTTATGTTTCTAAAATAATTATTTAAATACTACTATACCTAATATATCGTTTATTACGAACTAAACAGGTCCACACAATACAATTTTCAGAAGCTTTCTACAATAGCTGTTGCTCGCGACTTCGTCCCCGTAGATTTGTTTTTCCATTATTTCTTCGCTCTTATTAGTCGCAGCGTCATGATATGTAGCCTAAAGCCTTCCTTGATAAATTATCTATTCAATAAAAAAAGAATTTTTCAATTCGAACCAGTAGTTCCTGAGATTAGCGCGTTCAAACAAAGAAACTCTTCAGCTTTATATATTAGTATAGAGTATAGATATAGATATAGAACAGTTAACGTCCACATATTCCTCTTTAAACGCAACCGCAAGTAACCGAAACGGTTCTCAATAAACGATAAACTTTGATAATAATTAATATTGTTCTCATTTTGTTGTCCTGCGGTGTCGCAGGGCGGAGGTCAGGCGACGACCCAAAACTAACAAAATGCTCATTTGAATTGCCAACTATGAAAATTATGAATATTTGCATTGTTATTAATCCGACAGTATTCATTTAACACTGAATAATTTTACCGTGTTATAAGGTGCGTAATGGCACTGTCAGTTTACATTATTCAGGTTGCAGTTTAATTATAAACGTAAGTACGGTTTGGTGATGTGATGTTGTTATCTATATTTCTATACTAATATATAAAGAGGGAAGTTTTGGTTGTGTATTAGAATTGAATAAGCGGAGATACTACTGGATTTTAATGATAATAAGAACCTAAGTATGGACTACGCTTTACCGTCATATTCAATATTCAAAGGTTTCTTTCATACAAAATTTCATAATATATTCATTGTTGAGTACTTTAGCTAGGTAAACGTACTATGAATTTACCTATCTAATTTCGTATTTTTTTATGATCGAATCATTTTTTACGCCTAATCTTCAATACATTATTACTTATCGGTTTGTTTTACTGTATGCTGAATATATAATTATATTATAGGTTAAAGAAACGTGATCTAAAATATCCATATTTATGTATCGACTTCGATATAATAAATAAAGGTAGGTATTCGGAAAACCTAACACAGAGAATAAATAAAGCTACATCTAAAATAAAAAATCATCCCCCTATTGATGGTTCCACATTAGTTAAGAAGGAACTTGCTAGTTAAAAGCATGGTTTTCCACCTAAGAAGTCGGTTAAAATTAATCGTTGTTATAAGAAAAGGCAAACAAGAGTTGTATCGACTTCATCGAACTATTTCCCATTTTTACTCAACTACAGCAAAGCATTGAAGAAAGATAATAATGAAGAAATAAATAAGCGTAACAGGATATTTCTTTTTATTGAAGTATGGTAAATATATTGTGTATATACCGCCAACGGTTTCTCAACTTTACATCGATTATAATTAGTTACACTTACTTATGTTTTATATTGGTTCTCAAAAAATGGTGTAATAACTGCCAATTTTAGCTTCTAAATATTCTCTACGCGCTTCATAAAATAGCATCTTACAATCTCAATCAATACCCTACTATTTTCGCTACACTCAACTCACTATATTGACATACGAACCCTACAGAATTCAATTAACAACCACTATAAACAAAACAGTCCAATAAACCGACCTACCAAGATCCAGATCCTTATAAGACAATTCGAAATCAGGACCTGAATCAATCCCAGTATAAAGGGTAGCCCGGGTAGCAGTTTAATACATCCGTATCGAAGCAAAACAAGTAGAAACATACAGTAACGTTTAATCAGTCTATCCCGCACGGGGTTAGGGGGGGAGGGTTAAATGACCGCCTCCCTAACCCGTGCCGTATCCGCAAACACCATACTCGGTAAGAGCGGCAAATGATCGAGCCTGTGAAAGCGTAGACATCGCACTTATTTACTGCCCAGCTAATAATAATAACACTAAAAAATAATGCTACCAAATTGGATGGCGTGATCTGCAGACTGAAACTAAAGCAACTAATTACCTTTGTATTTACTAGGCCTGCTTTAGTAGATGATTCTACGAGAGTTTTTGTTTAGTGTGATCACGTCATCAGTATGATTGACTAAAAGGGGACTCTGGGGGGGGGAATAATGGAACCCCACCCAATTGAACAGTGTGATTTATAGACTGACATTATGGCAACGAATAACCTTTGTCTTGATATAAGGTGATTCTACAAGGAAGAAAATTCTATTGAAAAAAAACAAACAGTGAAATTGTAGTTTGTAGTTCCAATCAATCTATAAGTTTTTCATTGTTCAAGTTTCATAAAACAAGTATCATTTAATACTAAAACAATACTAGATGATCCTACACGCATAGGCGCTGTATTCAGTGCTATTAACTGATATATGAATAATCAAATAGTTTTCTTCAAGATATTTATAAACAACATAATGGAACGTAGATGACTCGTCTATCGCTACGTGTGTCTATGGCACTCGTTCCTCGTGTTGTCGCAACCCTCCCAAGAGGTCGCCCGCCCACCCGAATTCATTTCTGGTTTTCGCTACTCTTTTTTGTCTTAAACTGTTTTGGAACTTGTCCTCCCCCAAGAAAATGTTTACCTACTTATTTCACTGATTCTTTCTTTTTGTACCTACGTTCACTTCATTGCTAATGAAATAGCAAGATTTTTTCTAAGCATTTTTAGATAACGCTTATTTGATACGTATCTTAAGCGCCTACTCGTTAGCATAAATAGTTTGTTTTTTGCACGGCTTTTTTTAACATTTTGTCTACAAGCTTTTATTGGTTCTAAGGCTTTAATTCTTACTGCTTAAGTTGTACTTTCAAATAAGTTATCTTTACCGTAGTGTACTTAATATTAGCGCACTTTAAAGGCGTTTGTGCGATTTTACAATAACATTGAGTAAGTATTTTTACTAAAATTTATTAAATATAACAATAGCACGTATAAATAAAAAGAATATTTCAAATTTTAGTGTATCAAGATTGCGTATTCAGTCTTAGGTATATGAACTTCTTCTTTGGGAAACTCTTCCGAACCGGTGCAGTGGTAAATGATTTTTTTGTAATATATTTTTTTATAATATCTGTTCCATTATAAATGAAACAATAAGTATTTTAGGAGAAAATATTGAATTTATTTTGCACTTCACACAAATTTTACGTCTGCCATAGTTGGCATTTTATAATGAAGAGGGTTGCTAGTACAAAAATGAAAAACTGCTCACAAAATTACCTACCAATGTTACAAGTTTATGGTAAATTAATATAATTAATTTAACATAGTTGGGCGGGCAACAGCTTAAGCTCTAAAGTTATATAAAACTAATATACTAGTATTAATTAACACCAACAATAAGAGTTCTGTTTATAAATTAACATCAATTCCTAGGAAGCTACAGAAACTAACATTTAGTATAAGTATACATTTAGTTAACAATTTAAGTGAAGAAACTTAAAAGCTTTAAATTAAGCCAGGTAATACCTAGGACCTTAGACTTGAAAACAACAAGATACAATACAAAATTAGTACACAACATTGCTATATAAACACCATCTGTGTTTGGTACATAAAATAACATTAAAGTAAACTATACTTAGATATTGGAAACCATGTTCAAGACATTCTTTTAAGTAAGTAATTCTAACATAATAAGGTAAGTACTTATGTAAACAATAAAAACTGTAAATAGTAAAAGTAAAAACTAGATATATAGTATAAACAGCAAAAATAATATATATGCTATGAGTATTATATAATATAAATGGTAAAAATACACATCTCATCTGGGATAGACCATATTATTATTTATTAGTTGTTCAATGGCAGAGGACATAAGGTCCTGTATGAGCGAACATAGACTTTATTAGCCATTTTAACATGGGCTACTCGTATTTTACCATCCGGGCCAGGGTTACCCTTTACAATACGCCCCATTGGCCAGTTCATGGGTGCGACATTACTCATCTTTACAATGACCAAATCTCCTTCTTTGAGATTTACATAAGTTTGTTTCCACTTGGGACGATTTTGTAACTGTGTTAAATACTCCCTATGCCAAACATTCCAAAAATCTTGTTTTAATTTAGTACATAGATTCCAAAATTTCAATCTATTTGTATTGACATTAGTGTAATTTACTTCTGGATAGGTGGTCAATTGGGTACCTATTAAGAAATGACCAGGAGACAGGTAGTTTAAGTCCGAGACATCTGAAGAGAGTGGGCACAATGGCCTTGAATTTAACACAGCTTCTATCTGTGTAACAACAGTATAGAGTTCTTCGAACGTTAATGAAATATCACCAACAATTCGTTTGAAGTGGTACTTCAAACTCTTTACTCCAGCCTCCCACAATCCACCAAATTCTGGAGAGTAACTTGGAATAAATTTAAACTTTATATAATTTTTTAAACAATATCTGTATACAACTTCCCTGTGATTGTGAGAGGCTTGTAAATCATACAAATGTTTTAGGTGATTGTCGGCACCTTTAAATGTTTTAGCGTTATCGCAATAAATATAGTTAGGCAGACCGCGTCTGGAAATAAATCTTTTTAGACAAGCCAAAAAAGAGTCTGTGGTAAGGTTACTCAGAACTTCCATATGGACTGCCTTCGTAGAGAAACAGACAAAAACGGCAATGTATGCCTTAGTCAACATAGGCTTCCGTATTCTAGCCACTTTTAAATTAAAAGGGCCACAAAAATCCACCCCTACAACCTGAAAGGGTCTGTTGGCAGTGACTCTATCTATGGGAAGAGATCCCATGAGCTGCTTTGCACCATCAGCTTTAATTCGAAAGCACTTTATACAAGAGCGCAGAATCTTTTTCGCCTGTCTTAGTCCACTGACTATCCAGTACTTTTGGGAAAGTGATGATAACACTAACTTTGCTCCTGCATGCAAGAGTCTTTTATGCTCATTTAGGATGAATAGATTTGTTATATATGTGAATTTTTAGGCAATATGATAGGGTGAATTTTATCATATGGTAGGTTGGAAGCATTATTCAACCTGCCACCAACTCTTAGGATACCATCACTATCAACAAATGGATGCAAGCTTTCAAGGGAAGATTTGCATGGCTGCCCCTTTGATAATAGTGTTATTTCTCTTGGGAAGGCAGCAGCTTGGTTATATTTTATAATTACCTTTAAAGCCTCTGAATACTCCAGAGGTGTGAGAGGACCAGTGATCTTTTCACATCCCTTTTTGGCGTTATTTTTAAAACGCAAGATAAGTGCAACCTGAGTTTGCAACTTATTAAGATCTGAGTAACGCTCAAAGACATTGAAACCTTTCTCTATCTCACAAAAATTGCTAGCAAGCTTGTTTGGAGTGGGATCTTCAATGTCTTTGGGCATATCAGTATTTGCCTCCTCGTTGAGAGGCTCTTGAAAAGCTTGATGCTGATACTCTACATTTGAGAGATACCGTGGACCTTTCCACCAAAGCGAAGAAGCTTGTAATTTATTAGGCTGAACTCCTCGTGATAAGAGATCAGCCGGGTTGTCTGAGGTTTTGACAAATGACCATGTACAACCCTTAGCGTTTTTTAGAATTTGTCTAACCCTGTTCGAAACATAGGGTTTACCTTTATGGTCTTTGTAAGAGATCCAATAAAGGACAATTTGAGAGTCAGAATATAAGTAAATATTTATATCAGGGTTACTATTTTTAAGTATGATTCTGATTCTATTTGCTAGCTGAGCCAGAAGAAGAGCACTGTTCAGTTCAAGCTGTGGGATCGTGAGAGACCGTCTTAGTGGCGAAACACGAGATTTCGCACACAAGAGATCTATTTTCACTGTGCCATCCTTGCAAAGAGTTCTAAGATACATGCAGCAGCCGAACCCCTTGAAGGATGCATCGGCATACCCCACAACTTCAACTGAAAGTGTTTCAGCTGATGTGATACAACGTGGAACCTCAATAGGTTGCATGTTCTTTAAACACTGAATAAGGTTTTTGAACTCTACTAACTCATCTGATGTCAGAGTAGTATCCCAGCTTGCTTTTAATGCATATAATTTTTGCATGTATAATTTGAAAAGCATAATAATGGGGGCTATAAGCCCTAATGGGTCATACATACGGCCAATAAAGCTTAAAATGGATCGTTTTGTACATAGGTCATCTGCATTAAAAGGAGGACATATGAAGATGAATTTGTCTGTTATAATGTCAAATTTTAAGCCCAATGTCTTTACAACATTATCTTTATTTAAATCAACCTGATCAAAGTATTTCTGGCTTGCTGGCAGGTCACTCAGAACGTCTTCACAGTTCGAGCACCACTTGTGTAGAGTAAAACCACCTTTAGCAAACAGGCCAATCAGCTG
>JADANM010005835.1:7571520-7636538 GCA_026213755.1 Eurema hecabe
GTGAAATATTCACTGTCTTATTTAACTTGGAGTGCTTATTACCAATACCGACTATAGTAGTAGGTTTGTCTGTCTCTACTTCCAGTCTCAGTTTTGTAACTAAGGACTGTTTAATAAAAGAGCCTTGGCTGCCACCATCTAGTAATGCTTTCACACACTCTACACGGCCATACCTGTCAATGAGCTTGACCTGGACCGTAGGGAGCAGAACCTTGTCCTGTGAACCTTGGTTCGAACATAAAGCGACTTCCTTTTCAGGCACATTGACATGCAGAAGCGAGTTATGCTCTTTTTGGCAAAATTTGCATTTAAATTTGAGCTTGCACTTTTCAGTGTGTGAATTTAAACATTTGGAGCAGCGGTTGTTGTCCTCAACAAACTTTATGCGACCTTCTACAGGAGCTAATTTAAATTTAGGACACATAAATAAAGCATGATTCTGCTTTTCACAAAAGGTACATAGGACCTTTTTATTACCACTAGTAACAACATTGGTTGATTTAATATTTGTGGAAATTTTCTTTTGAACAGGTTCATAGGAACCGTTCCTCAAAGGAGAACTGTCCTCCAATGCAATAGCTCTTCTTTCTAAGAAGGAAATAAATTCCGACATAGTTGGAATTTTTTCAAGGTCCACCCTATCAAGGTGGTAAGCCCTACTTGTATATGTATCCAGCTTTTTAGAAATGACAGAAATCAAAATCATGTCCCAACTATCCACTGGTTGACCTAAATTTTTTAAGGCATACATCTGCTGTTGGACCTCGGAGATCAGTGACCGTATAGCGGCAGCAGTCCCCTTTTGAATTAAAGGCAAGTCTAAAAGGATATTAATGTGATTAGAAATCAATCTAGCTTTATTATCAAACCGTTTACGTAATAATTTTAAAGCCTCAGGATAGGACTCATTTACTATTGGCAAATTTAGGATAACCGCTAAAGCATCATCTTTCAAATATTTTCTAAGATAAAATAACTTTTGCACATTTGACAAAGACTTATTTTGATCAATTATAGCAAGAAATAGATCCATGAAAGGTTTGAACTTAGTAAAATCTTTACCATCATAGGCTGTAATATCAATGTTTGGAAGTTTAGATGTGGAAACATTGGCTCCGCTAGATACTTCATCTAACTTCAAACCCTTCAGAGACTCATTTAACTTAGACAGAACGTGGAAGTACTTGTTCTCTACGGAGGTGACATCTTCCTTATCCCTATCATCCAAGGCCAGTATGTCCAGATTCACCTCTTCATAGTCTTTAAGGGTACTCACTAACTTATCCTTGCGGGCTTGTAACATGTCCACACTGGCCGAGGTAAGCTGAATCGGGTCATTCACAAAGGTTTCTATTCGCGTTATTGTTCCTTTAAGGTTTGTACGCTTGTTTTTGAACCGTTTGAGTTCCTCGGCTACGGAAGCCATGTTTTATATCACTTCACAACACTTGTTATAAGCTTTTATTATATCACAAGCACTGATATTTGTAGAAATTAGAAATACAGGAAAACGTTGTTTGTTTACATAGAAGGACGAAACTAACTGTCAGTTCGACTTTGACAGCTCGTTCGGAAATTGCCGATTGTCTTTGGCGCGCTAGCCGACTCGCCGACACCGACGGGCGACGCCTCCAATCATTCAAAAATGGAAGGTAGATTGGAAAACTTTTGAGATGAAACTACGTATTCCCAATTTTATGGAAATTGGCTTGAAATCTTCTTCCTTCGATAGTAGAAGACCGTAGATACTTGATTTGCCGATTACCGATGTTATAATCAGAAATTACGCTATAGGCGCAACTCCCGGGCGAAACTGAATCGCACAAGGCGAACGGAAAGTCACCAAAATTAACACTCGCGGCACTGTACTGTACGTTAAAAACACTTATAGAGTATTTTAGTTTTTCGAAGGACCACTTTGTTCCATTATAAATGAAACAATAAGTATTTTAGGAGAAAATATTGAATTTATTTTGCACTTCACACAAATTTTACGTCTGCCATAGTTGGCATTTTATAATGAAGAGGGTTGCTAGTACAAAAATGAAAAACTGCTCACAAAATTACCTACCAATGTTACAAGTTTATGGTAAATTAATATAATTAATTTAACAATATCTATTCACGAGCGAAATATCTAGCTTAGTTGAATATGCCACCGACTTCAAAATTATGAAATAACTATTTAATTATTTCTATATAGTAAATGAAAATACGAGTACGTATTACTTTGTGCGAATGAATTTATCTCTTCTTAGTTAAAAGTCGGTTTATTTTTGCAATTTTTTTTCTTTAATATATTTTTGATGCTGCAATATGAATAGGTAAGAATACCTATAGATAAGAATATTGTTATCACAATCACGTGCTAATGTTTAACAGTGAAATGCAAACTTATCAGTCGCATTGTACTAATGTATTGACGTCAACAATTAGTCAATTTTAAACGGATAGAGAATTTTAGTAACGAACGTATAATGTGATGTTTGTGGGTTCACATTCTAACGTAAAAAAATACACAATTAAAGAAATAAAATCAATTTTAAAACTCTCGCTGTTTCTTTCTTAGCAAAGAACAACTTCAAAACCAGGGTTCTATTTATAGATTTAAAAATGTTTAAAAAGCTTAATTAACAGAACCTATAACAGTTTTTGTTTAATCTAATATCCTAGATTTATACATATAGATCTATATAGATACTAATATGAGACAATTCAAAAAATTTAAGTTCTATTTTACGAGGGAAAATTCTTTTCTTATTGAACCACAGATAATGCTGCGTTTATCATGTTACGTCAATTTTACTTAAGTTAAAAGGACACATTTACTCAGAGTTACAAAATAAAAAAGCAACTACTGAAATACATGTAAAGTAGGTTCGTTCTGATATAGAAAAGATGTATAATAATTTAGTATCGAATTTTATTTTCATTAATTTTCGGTCGCAATATAGTATACCTACATATTAAAATAATTTATAGAATAATATGTTTTTATTTTAATTTAGGTGATTAAAGCCATCTTGTAGGGAAATTACTTATCGCTTAAACATATAATATACGGTCTCAACAAAACTTTAATCATATTTTTTTATAAAAATTAGGAACACAACAGTATGAAGCTTTTATCGACTGAAATGATAAAAATGTTGAATATGACTAATTACGTCTAAGTATTTAAGCACACTTAGAACACTGTTACAACAGTTAAATATTTACTGAATATAGCGTTCTGAAAACTTAGGAAAAACTTAATTAAATTTGGATTAAAAATATCGATAAGAAGTTACATATTTTTAAATAAATTACTTAAATAATGACGATGTGAAGTTTCAAGTAGATTGTAAAGCTACTTACTAGACTTTTGGGATTCGAAAATGTCTTTCCCAAAAAAGGAATGTTTAAGTACCCACAATTAAGTATCTTTTCTACATTCAATTATAACCTTTTATAAAATATTAAAAGTATTTTTCACAAAGCAAAACTACATTTCAAGATTTCTATGGGAAGGTGGGACATTCAATAATTACAACAACAATTATTTTTATTATAGTTTTTTTAATTATCCATAAAAATTAAACCAGGACTAAAGTAATAAATTATATTATGGTAATAGATTAGTAAGGCATGACATTTAAAAAAGGTAATTTCGATTTATACGTCAAAATCTTTAGAATTAAAAATATAAGCTACGAACAAAAAAACAAGGGGTCTTAAGTCATGAACGTGAGCAATTGGACACGCCCGTTAATATTAAATGTGCTTAATTAGCTATTTCGCTACTAATTAACTGTTTGTATGACTTCGACTCTGTCACGTCGCTCGCTTGTGAGAAGACTATACGTACCTACTTGAAACATTGAATTCCCGTGGAAAATTTCGGTAAGTTTTCTGTTCAGAGGTCACTATTTAAGACGTTTTTAGCAAAGGTTTTCTTAGTATAAACTGAAGTAATTCTATGTAATATAGTTCTTACATCCTGTTGTATTGTTATTTTTTTTATTTTTAACGAACTATACGAGAAAATTCTTTATAGACACATGTATACTTCCTTAGAAGGAAGTAGGTACCTATATATTACATTTCTTTTGTTTCATTTTATTTCAGAAAAGTCGATACAGCAAGCGGTAAGTAACAATTAGTACAGATATATGTATTCTATTATCCCCTAACGTTTGTCACGCTTTTACCTGTAATTAAGGGTATGAAATGACAAGGTGAAAATGGGGTAATATAGGACCGGGAACGCCCTCTTTCGTGCTTAGACTTATTAGTACCTACGACTCGGTCATTCGCATGTTAAACAATGTTAATGAAGACGATCTATACGTACCTAAATAAATACAACAGTAACTTGTATGACAATTTAGTTCATAATCAGACCTAATAAGGACAATAATCTTTTGTGACAGGATGCATAATCCTTTAATGTGTAATTTTGAGTATTAATCTGAGTATATATAAATGTAAAATAGCAGGAATATGTCGTTTCTGTGAACCGGTTTAATAAGTGCTCCGTGCCTCGCCTAAGATCAAAGCGCGACGCTTGACGTACTCGGAGGGCACGGCAGGTCTATACCAAGTATTTACCAGTAATAAACCAACCTCCCCCGACCCGCTCAAACAATCCTACACTCACGGACTCTCTCGGTGGACTCATTCCGTATGCAATTTTATTCATTATTTGTAATCTACTCCAATGGAATAGGGTCTCGGTATAAATCACTTTTAGGATCGCGACAGGACGTATGTAGATCGACGCTTTTAGTGTGATATTTGAATGTCTTTGAATCGCTCGTGCAGACGTTAATAAAGCGCATATGAGATCCGAGGAACTCATTTGAGTAAAGCAAATAGAGGCATTTTTGTCGCTCGCTTTTAAGACGCCGATGGGTCTTCCAATTTTATTGCAATCTGTCGTCGAGGCAATTCGGCACGAATTAATCGGTGTTGGGAAAATATCAACGGCTCAACAGATGCGAGTAGGTACTGAAAATTTTTAAAAAGATCAAAGGCTTGCGACAATTATTTTTAACATAAGACGTCTTTATGCTGGACGTCAGTCACTCTACATATTATTATGAATGTGCTTGCCGATTGAGTGTTATGATGCTATCGAATTTATTCTTTGATATAAACCGTAATTAAAGCATTATATTAAATGGTCTTCGTATACAATAATGGCATTAAGTAGGTAATAAAATGAGTAATCTTATAAATTATAAATTTAAATAATAAAATAAATAGCAATAAAAATAAAAAATGGAACAATAATATATCTAGTAGTAGTTTTTATAATCGATAATGGAATTGAAAATGCTTCCTTTACATATTTGGTTCTAAAAAGCCTTTTGTTGGTAAAAAAAATATGTACCTATGAAGCACGCGGTATGATACAATAAATCAATAATCTATCTATACTGATATCATGAAGGTATTAGTGCCATATCTTTGAATCTAGTTAGAGATAATAATTGTAATAAGAAATTTCGTAAGAACATTTATTAGTCTATTGTTAACAAAAAGTTGTAATATTTAAGAGAGCTAATATTTGACCTATCTACACCAGATTAACGAACACCAATAATTATTATTTGGTTGAAATTTTTAAAGCTCAAACGAGTTTTCTAGAAAAATCTATTAACATTTAGAATGAACTGTACCTACCTACTGCAATTAACACCTGGCCATTTTTTGTTATATATCCATACTATAATATTATAAATGCGAAAGTACCTCTGTCTGTCTTTCCACCACGCGAAAAGAACTGAACTGAGATAAAACAAAGGCTACTTTTTAACTGGAAAAAAGGGTTATAAAGGTGGAAGGGGGGGTCAAAGTTTATATGAAAGTCCACGCGGACGGAGTCGCGGTCAGTAGCTAGTATTTATATAAAAAGACGCAACTGATAAGTGCCCATAAAAATAAATTATAATATGTAATATTTAATTATTATAACTGCCTTTATATTAAGTGTTTTTACTAATTAATATGTACCTACCTATTTTTTATAATAGATAAAATTAATTATATTCTTAATATTTTTAAGCAATTAAATTAAATGAACGTTTAACATTATATTTGTTGAGAGTAGGTCATAATTGTCGCTATGTGACTCTATAAGGCAAAAAATAGAGGAATATTTTCATGAATCTACCGTTAAATGCTTAAGTACTAAGCAGTAGCAAAAAGTATGGAAAATTTCAGTAATAAACAGCAAGCAAGCATTAATTTAATGTTTATAATAATATTAACAGTGCCTGATGGATTAATATTAGTATTTTATTTCATTTTTCAAGTATCAATTCGAAGTTTTTCTTTATTTAATCCATAGAAATATTAACTTTCTTTTAAAACGTAATAAAAAAGTAATTCCACGGGAAAGGTGAGTCCCGTGTAATACATAGTATGTTAAAAAAAATTATTTGTCGAGTCCCTCATTAAGAGAATTTCAGTCTTAAGTTATTTCTTATTAACTTACTTACATTGAACCATGTTTTTTTTATTTACTACGAAGTGGTGAGACTAGCTGGACGCACTCCTAATAGAAAGAGAAACGCCAGCCCATAACCAATGCAGTGCTACCCGGAACTTTACTCTGAGCCAAACTCCGGTAGAGAGACACTGACGCTCCCTATTTTGAGTATATAGAGCCTATTTGTATAAAACAATACTTCCTTTAATTTAATTAAATGTTAATAACTACTGTGTGTGAGTCTATAACGTAAAGATCTGATCTTAATTTTAAAAGTGTTTACTAATCATTAAGGAGCGCTAAGAAAATATTACTTATCATTTACGACTACAGTATATCGTATTCATACGAATCAAATTCGTTTTTAGGTTTTAAACAAGTATAAGACTTCTATTGTAGAATCTTGCTTTATTCAATGTCTGATTATAATTAGTTTTATTTAAAGAAGGGGTACCTATACAGAAAAAGTGAGAGAGTTATAGGTACACAACAACCACAATGTAGAATCAGCTTCCTAAAGCTTTCTCGACCGAATGCTTCAAGAAGTTGAAGTATGGAGTCTTTCAAAGAAAGTTTCCTTCGAAGGAAACACGCTCATTACCTACGACTCTACTAGGAGTGCTCATTTATCACCTCTGAAAATAATAATTTTTTTTCTACTATTAAAATATACAGCTTACTTAACTCTAACGTAACAGTTTGCCTATGGACTAATCACTGTAGCGAGATTACTGGGTTAATGAGTATTAACATCTTATGACTCAAAGTGGGAAGCGTTGATGTAGTGCACCCGTGCCCGGAGCAAAGTTCTGGGTAGCACTACATTGGTTATGAGCTGGCGTTTCTCTTACCACCAGGAGGGCGTCCAGCTCGTCCCACCACTTCATAGAATAAATAAATTAATCTAAGGTAGGGGTAGAGCTTTAAAGTATTGAAGGAACTTCGTTTGTATAAAATTGGTAATCACGACTTCCCTTTAAATTTAGCCAATGGTTCTTAAGTTGCAGACAGACAGGCTGATTGCCAGTAAAATAGGTTAAAAACATATCTATTGTATTGAATATCGTTTTTAGTTCAGTATTTAAGTAACCTAGTTTCCTGAAGTCAGACTTAGCTTCATCGATCGAATCACAACCAAACCTCCCCATAAGTAAATAACTCCTATAATATAATGTCATATTAACAAGAATAATATACTTATATTACATATTATATTAGTTAGGATGGAGATATTCCGATTTAAAATTTAAATAATTCACATACCTACCCAAGTTGCGTTTCTTTAAAAAGCTGAAAGTTAACTTCATTTAAAATTATTATGTCAGACAATTTTCACGTAAACGAGTGTAGAACACAAAAATTATACATAATTTCGCTGTAGCGTGATCCACATATTATCCATATTAAATTGTTATTTCACACCATTGCATTATAATTAAGATAAAGAGTAAATTGAGTACATTTTTGTAATTATCTCACAAGTGCGAAGTCAAAAGGTCGTAAGTGCCCACTTGCTTTTGGAAGATAAAAAAGAAAATATTATAGATATTCAATTGTTTTTTTTTTATTCACTCAGGTCAAAAAGTGAAAATATGATATCTAATAGGAACTCTACCTAATACTTTAAAGTAATCGAAAAATAAAATAAAAATAGGTATAAATTGTATTGTTTATTAAATGTGTCCAGTGGTAGAGCTTAACCTTATATAAAATTATTTATAAATATTTTTACTTTATTAATATGACAACTTATTTATAATTAAAAATAACCTCAACTTAGAATCAATTAGTAAGTATTTTATTAGTGTATCTAACTCATAAAACCTTAATATTAAGAGCGTAATATTAGCTATTTATAATTTTCTTAAAATAGTAGATAAAATTGAAAAACAGTTATTAAACTATATTATTCAATATAAATTGAAAATAAATTACCTTACAACATAACAATAATTATAATAACCTATATAATAAACATATAATTATAAATAGAAATAATCAATAATAATATAAATAACTAGTTAACATAAATCAAAACAAAATATATATTATTACAAGTAAATCATAGATTTGTTTCTTTGTAAGATATAAATATTAAATCATTTGATACCTACATCGAATGGAAGTCATAACAACAATATGTCTATTTCAAGAGAATGATTTCAAACATAATTAATTCATCTGAAGTACGTCAATTAATTTCTTTCCTTACTTAGACTATTGATTACAATAATTTCTTTACTTACTCTTTAAGGCCAATAACAAATACCACAACATCATACATAATTAAATGTACCCAAACAATAACATTTATAATTAGGTATTTTCCTTGTCCGTCATGTATAACAAGAACGGTGTAGGTACATAGTTTAGACAGAAAACAAATTTTTAAATCTTTTTATAATATTTACTAATTTGAAAAATAATTTGGCTATAAAATTAAAGAACCTAATCAATAAGAATGTAACAAGAATTTTTATTTCAAAGTAGGTAATGTTTGAGCTATTTACGAAATTTAAAATTACTGACTGATGACGTATTTGAATCATAAGGTACAAATTTGTGAAGCGTAGGATGTAGGATAGTAGGAATCATAAGATGTAGTTCGGTTGCAAGGAGCATAACGTGTCAACGAGTTCGGCGACGTCTCGTTCGGAGTTCAGACGACGAATGACGCCGGCGCGCCGCCCGGCCCAATTGCCGCTCGACGCCGCCCAGGGGAGGGGGCACTCACACAAGATAATTTATTTTATGTTACACCGTTTGAATATTTTATATCTGTGTGAGTTTTTTGCGTTCACTGTGAAATATTCGCGCGATAAGAAAGAGGGGATCGATCGAACGCTGCGCTTTTTCGACAATTGCTTTTGTTTAATTGTGGCGTCTTCGTTTGTTTGATCTTAGACGGTCGTGTGGAGTTATTAAGCCAGTTTTATTGGATCTACTGGTTGTATATTGCTTATAAGTGACATGAAATATTTATTATTGGTAGTCATTTGATAAGTTCGTAAATGGTTTTATTTTAGAATTCTATTGATCTTGGATAAAAATTAAAATGACGTTTTCAATTAAGAGTTTTAATTTACTTAATATACCTGTAGCATAGTATACGTAACACATTATCTTACATTATTTTTAAAGAATTAAATACGTTGTAAGGCAACGCTTCTTGCACTTCGATTCACTTCAAAGAGTAACAGTATGTTAGTCTCTGTGAGCGCCATACATACATAGTAGATACACGTTCAAGACCGTTAATACACTGTCACCGCTTACATGCTCCCACCGCGGAGCGACCCTTGTATAAGCTATCCAGAACGCAAGCCACAACTATCGACTACAAGACCTCTATAGGTAGCCTAGCGCTGACGCTCCTCGAAAATAAAAATGACAAATGTCACGGTTACCTTTAATCACATGCAAAGCTATCATTAAGTCGGCTACCAAGTCGCTCGTCGTGCGTGTCCTCACTGTTAATTATCACAATATATAAGTATGAAAATGAAATAAAAGAGACCGCTTCATACCGACAGCGGCGTAAAAAATACGAGAAAAGAAAGAGACGCTTTTAAAAAAGAAAGGAGTGCATTCCCCCACCTACGGCGCCCCCACCGTAGAGGGCCGCCCCTGAAGCGGGCGCCACCCATCGCACCGCAAAAATCGAGAGCGTCGGTTGCCGCGCGGGGTCAAACGGCGTCGAGCGTGAAAAGAAGGAGAGGTGTGCGAGCAGCGAGCACGCACACAGAGGCAGAGTGTGCGTGTGCGCGCCGAGAGGGACGGGCGACGCTAGAGCGGGACGGCGGCGCCAATTACTATCACCTGGCGGGCAGCTACCGCATTACCCACTGCCGCCGCGCGCGCGACTACGCGCCCGCTGCAACCCGCGGCACTCCGACACGATCCGCCGGCGACCGATCGATCGCGACTGCAACCGACGACCGACCACCGGCACCGGCACCGACCATAGCCCATGCTGCCCGTGTTAGTGCTCGTAGCTCCAATAGTGACCGAACACAATATGAAACTGTGAAGTGACACTCGAGTGACTGAGTGACTGAGTGACTGTGAACATTGCTTGCGTGTTGTTACCGCCAAGTTATAGTGAAAATGACCTCCCAGTTCGCATTTCGTGGATCTCCTCCGAATCAGGTAACGGCTCCGGCCAAGAGCTGTACCCTTTACATTTATTTATGCAAAGCGAAAAATTAACAATAACTAATTTTAATAATTTATTGAAATGTTTACGTGGTTATCCATTTTTGTCTTGCGTTTTGATATTTAATTTATCGTTCTGGCTTATCTTGAGAAAATTGTGTTTCGTTTGAAAGTAACGGATTGATAAGTAGAAATAAATGGAGTTGATGCATTTTTACTGCAACAATAATACTTATTGTTGTTTAATGTAGGCATAAACAATCGGAGAGCGATACTATTAGATGCATACATGTGTAATCACCATACAATATGCATGATTAAACAATACGATTTATGACTTCATTTTTAACTCTGAAAGTAAAATAGTTATTCCTATATTAAAACAGTAATTATTTTTATTTAAATCTTTTCTCAAAAATACTTTTATAAATGTAGAATATTTGCTTTTTATTCTATGGGGTTATAGAATATTATATTTTAATAAACACGTATTTAAAATCAAAAGCTTTTAAAATAGATTTCAAATCGTTTTTGCAATAGAATTCATAAATCAAATCAAATAACACTATAACAATAGTTGTAATAAATAAAACCAATGTATTTGATTATGAATAATATTATTTGAAATTGAATTATTTTAGAACAATTGAATTATTATATTCTTAAACCGCTCTACCTTGAAACCTTCATTTATTTCAAGTAGATTCTTTAATATACGGGTTATATTAATAAAGCTATAGTTTAATAGTATATTATATTATAACTATACCTAAATATTAATACATGCCTTTGTTATTAAAAGTAGAGTTAAAAAAATTATTAAAAAATAATATTTTATAATTTCATGTTTTTTTATCAAAAAGATTAGCTTTTATATATTTAAAGAAACAAGCAAAATCTAGCTTATATTTTATTTAATATTATTATGAAATAGAGAATAATATGAAAGAAAGGAATTAGAAAATTACCTACTAGCTTTATTGGTACTATAAATTATAAGTTATAGTTATTTTTACTATTTAAGGAGTACGTAAGAAATATTTTTTAATGATTAATATTTTGTAGGATTTTATTAACGATTTTGTTTGAATTGAAGTGTAAGGAGTATAACTGTTTAATAGAATTTTCTAATTATTGAAAAAATGCTTAAGAATAACATTAAAAAGAAGATGGCTTTCATCTATGTTTATAGGTACAATTTATATTTGTCTTAATATCATAACTTAGTGATTCTTACTTAAAAACATTACTTAATTTAGGATTTCACAAATTTAATTTGAATACTTGTTGAAATGTTTGTTTTCTAATTATATATGTATTTTCGTAAACAACATACTTGATGTTATTCCTTATATTAATTTATATATTAAGAATACACACAATACCTAGAAACCTAAGCCTAATATCTGAATATCAAAATAGATATGTAGCAGATACCAAACATATATCTCTACTACAAATCAATATTTCTATTAAAGATAAAAAACTATTCTAATTTATATATTATCTTTATAATATGTTGCCTTCATTTCTCTTTACACATTATTCAATTTATATCTTTAAAGTAAAGACATTTAAGTATATTATTCAGTAAGAAAACAAGGTACAATTTAAAATGTAAACTGTCCACGAATTTCTTCAATTCAACGTCTAATTCATTCAATATTAACTGATGGGTTATTTATTACACCATATCGACATCGACAGCGTACTATTTACATATAAAATGCTATCATAAAACTCTTCACCCCTTTCGAGGCAAGACAATTTTCCTGTCAAAACCGGCAATTAAGTGTAATTCTTATGGCTAGAACAAACTCCTTATAATTACGGAGCAGACCGTTTGCATAAACGTTAAACAATTAATGGCCTAGACATAATTAGGTACAAAGTAAATATGGTGCGAGTAATTCAAATAGCCCGCTCGGTATATACCGTGATGCGTCGGTTTAACATACGTTGGCCTTATACAGGAAAATTCTAGAATTTTTAAATAGAATCACATTCGAAATTTAAAGTTAGTCTTATAAGTTTACCATTCTTATTTATACTTCTAACATAACTTTTGTATACAAAAGTAACACTAAGTACTGGCTGTTGTTCTTATTTTATTTATTAAAAAAGCATTTGAGTTCGGAATAAGACAAATAAGATTTAATCATCTAATCTTGTCCGTTGAAACCGTATAACGTAGTTCAAGTTGATACCAAATAGTATTTTGTATCACGAAATATAATGTTTGACCATTGTTTATTTCCCATTAATAATATTGGTACTTGAAATCGAACACTATCAGCCAATATCGAAATTAATTCTATCAATGGAAAATCAGTACTAAATCTAGCTAATAACGTATTATTGGATCCCACTCACTTATTTGTTATCCGATAAAAGTTTATTAAATTTCATGGCTGTCGTGCTAATATCGGTCTCATTATATTTATCTGTTTCGGGTTATATTGAAACAGTGAATATGTTAGTTATTATTAAAGATATCTAATGTTGAAATTCTATCGCCGCGTGCGGGAAGCGAACTACTTTTGCTATCTGTGTGATAAGATGTCGTATGTGGAGGGCTCGCCCTCTGCCTCAGAGGATTATCCTCATTATTTCTTACTCTCGAGCTTCTCAGCTACCTAATAGCATTATATTGTGGGCGGTCAGTCTCTCAGCAGCACTTCAAAAGCTTATGGTTAAGCCTTATCGAAAGAAACGACTTATGATTTATAAGATCTAATTATTTATTGAAATGAATTTTTGAGTAATCGATCTTGTGAGCTCAGTTGATGATGTAATGTGATAGCTGTATGACATTACAGTTATGGATATAATCGTGTAATGAGTAGCAATGTTACATGTCAATAAATACGTACCTACCTATAATTATTATTAAAACAAAGTCGTCGTGATAACTCATAGATGTATAGATGTTCATGCTGTTTCTGTCATTGGTTAGAGTCTCTTAAGGAGAGCTTAGGTAGTGGATATGGGAAGAACGGAAGCAGCCGGGAAGTGTCACTAGTGAGATACAAAAATCAGTTTTGGCTCTTAGAAATTTCTCTTAATATAATATCGGCCTATAAATGCAATCAGCTTGAATGACAATACCTCAATTTTTTTTAACCAAGCTGAAAGCTAGGTCATTTTATCGGTAGATTATATATTTTTAATTTTTTTTTATTTAAATATAGCAGCTACTAGGTATTACCACCATAATAAATAATAATTTATATATATATATATGTTTTTTTTTTATCTTAAAATGTTTTTAATCATTGAAAAAATATATTCCGAATGTTATTTAAAATGTAAAATTTGACGTCAGAATCTCGGTAACATTGAAATTATTGCTTAATACAAGTATGTACATTAAAGTTGACATTGTTATAAATAATAATATTACTGAAGGCAGGTCCTTTGACCATTAAATTTAATTAATTATTCTTATCATAGTTTGAAAGAGCTTCGTGTGATTAAAAATATCATTTCCATTATTAGGGAAGATAAATATATCAAGCTAAAAAGGTGTTCATTATAAAAATGCGATATTAAGTCATTGTTTCCTACACGTAGATAACGTAACAGTATAATACAATTTACGTACTCATAATAGCATTTACAGTCGAAATAGCCGGCCCGATGGGACCAAGTTTCGTCTATCTCTACCACTTCCGTTTTGGTCGAAATATAACAAATAAATTACCTTACTTACTTAATTTCATAAATATTTCAAAGAATAGATAAGCATTGTGATACGAACTCATCACCTGTGTCTTAAAAAAATATTTATCACGAATTTTAATTTTTAATACTATTTCGTAGCTAATTACATAGAATGCGTGGCACTTGATGATTTATAGGTGAAGTACTTACATTGTTCTTTGTATCAATTAATGATATAATATAAGTTTTTGTTTAGTGCTTTTTTAACTGTCCTGGATAAGATCTTTATACTGTGAATATTAAAATGTTTCGCGAAACCAGACGTTGTGTAAACATGTGTTGTAACTAATTATAAAGGTTCGACAAAAACACTATTTCTGTTATTTGTATTAATTGCTAACTAGTCTAGCCGTTTCCTTTTTTAAATAGAACATCAAATATTCATTAATTGAAGTTGAAATCATAAAAAATTAAATAACAATAAACTTACCTATATACGAGCTAGTTCGCCGATTTGTATATTCGTATCACTAGTTTTTTAGCCAGTTATGATAGGTATGTTATTAAAAGAAGGATATTGCTAACATTACAAATTTCATAGTATCCTCTAATTTGCATATTAACTCTTAGAAGTAGATTAGTTTCCTTTAGGTGTTTACGTATTATCGATTTCTCTATGAAACCTTAAAGAAACCCTTCGATACGTATAGATCAGTATGGCCTATATTACGACAGTTTCTGGAAAATGTGTAATTCAATGAGAGTTTGCGCTAGAAAGATTATATTTTCCTTAGAATATTAAATCTCTACTTAGCAATTTTCCTTTGAAGTGACGTATTTAGGAAAAGCCGTTTCCCTCGGTTTTACCGGTATTCATGTATTTATTAAATAAATAAAACTTCCTTTCGAATCATTCTATCTCTTTAAAAAACCGAATTAAATTGGTTTCGCAGTTTTAAACATTTAGGTAAGCATTTATAGGGACAGACATAAAAAGGGAATTCTTTAAACAACTACGATCAGTACTACCATTCTGTACTAATAATGTTTTAAACTAGAATTTACATTAGTACCTAAACAGTAGGTAGGTATATCCAACTGCTAACAAAAAACTCCAATCTACGACAATCTAAATCCGCGTCCCATTCATTTATATTAATAAAAATTCCAATAAATACAGATGCAAATCGAATAAAAAGCTGATATTTTAAACAAAGAGCGTCGTAAAAATGAAAGTATAGAAATTTTTGTTGTACTCGCCACGGTCCGGAGTTAAAATACGAGGAACGCGACATTTTTTCGTTCACCAGGCGTATCCCATTGCTTTCATGGTTTTTATTTAAATAGCAATTAAGAACAAGAATGGGCTGTAAATGTTTATGCGAGTGTTGTACGTTTTAAGAGCATAGTCCCGCTGAAGTTCTACAATTTACTCTCTAAATATACTTTCGTTGTTCGGTTATTCACGATTCTTGATACTACATTTTTTTATGTTTACTTGTTAATATGCTCTGGCTCTGTCAGTCAATTAGACATAAAAATAATTTTAACTGAAACCTTCTTAATCGTTATAATTGTTAGTATAACCCTTCAATGTAGGAAACAATTCTAAGTTTAATTTCTTGTATAACGTAGCATCAATAATTTCTAATAAGAAAGTTGTCTAATGCACTCGCTACACGACTGTTAGTTGCATATATTCTGTTCTAGAAATATTTGTACCCGAATGAGGTAGAAAGCACAAGTTTCCTAAGTATTTACCCAAATAGCTAACTTGTGCTGTGACCTCACAGGAGTCGTGTTCACTTCGAGATTTAAAGTTCACCTACGAATTGAGCTGACAGGCAAATGTATGAACGCGCGTCGAGACGTGACTATTAATATATGTTGTGTTAATATAATGCATAAAGAAGAATACATTATATGTACTTTATAATAAATAGTTACACTAAAGTAACCCATACAAGTTTTGACGGCAAAAATCTTAGTAGATATGTATAATGACATACGATTTTAGTGCCTACAAAAATACTGCCAAATAAATGAGTTATTAGCGTTCCATACAAATCCCAATTACACAGAAACAAATCTAAAACGCTCATTTACCCGCAAGTGCTATTTAAACCCACTGCATTGTACTCCCGAAGCCACACTCTCGAATTGAAAAAAATAAACTGTAGACATAACCTCGTTCCAGGCCGGCTCTAAAGAGAACAAAACGCACCACCATTCATTTAACTTCATAATGAGCCATGAACAATCTTCATCATTTCTGCAGTTTGCACTGCGACGAACCTGACCTCTTTTTGCTCCTACGCGCAATTTAAAGTCCCAACTTCCATGCTAAAACCCCTCGACTCACAAATAAACCACGATCGAGGCGAAATTAAGTAAACCTATTGTTCTGCAAGTCACTTTGTTAAACGTAACGTGATATTTTTTATAAGCTTAAATACGTTGTGTTTTAATTTAAATTTCTATTCGTTTATGATTGGATTATAGCTGTACAATTGGACGGGAAAGGTCAATAATCCGCAACGAGGCTGGAATGTCTTGCTAGTTGCTACTTATTCTATAATATTTATATTGCGTGCTGTTTAATGGATGGGAAAACTTGGGTTTTAAACCCATCTATTCTATATGGTTTAGTGTATCTATATACTAAACCATGGAGACTCCAAACCATGGAGTCAAAATATTACCTACATAAAAAGATTTCTTATGATATGATTTTTTTTTCTATTTACAAGCTTGTTAAAATTTGATCACAGCCTGGATCTACTTTTACGGTTCCGACTTTTTTGAAGCAATGAATCTTAGGATATTTATTTAGTCTAGGTACTTATTAGTGAAAAGTAAACACACAGACCAACGACAAAAAATATGACTGAAGATTTTTAATCCCAAAACTTTATCAAGCGTGTTAAGATAGCGTGATTCGGTATTATAGTGTCCGAATAAAAAATTATGTCAAAAGTTAATTAATACCAGATCAAAAAAGAGGAATAATTTTCGCACACGGGACATCGATTTTTAGTCAAGCGTGAAATTTGACCAAGATGCTTTTGTCGACACCTGGCGCGGCATATGAGACCGATACACCGATACACTACACAGTGATACGAGCTACACATCTCTATCAGATAGCTGAACGGTTCTCAGAAAGTATAACCAATTTCTCTTAAATCAGGAGTCCCCCATAGTCTTCGGTCGGCGTGGAATAGTCAATAGGCGTAGGTAAGCACCTAACCGGATTTGTGTGAATATGTTCGTGAGCGAAAGAGATAACGAACTCCATCTATTGTACTCGTAATGCCATCACGCGACACACACTGGTGTTATAATTTTTGTTGACAGAAATAATTTTGCTATCGGGCGCGTTTAGAAAGTGGTGACGTCACCACCTCTCGTCCACGCTTTGTTATAAATTGGGCAAACGGAAGAGATTCTATCGAAGTTTTAATTACACATGTTTGACAATTAGTGGCGGTATATCGCCCACGAACAGAATGAATGAGCCGCGGGCTTTCACATGCTATTACTGTCAGTTATCACTTCATCGGGCGGCAGAACGTTCGAGAAGCATTCGGGTACACTAATGCTCTATACAACGCATCAACACAATCAATCCGTACGCGAGCCAATTCCTACGATATTAAGAATTTCCACGTCTTCAAGAACATCGAAAACACGTCGAAATCAAACATTTATCAAATACAGGTTGTAATGATAATATCTTAGATATAGTTTATCAACTGGTGCATTGTGTTTGCCGCATATCAGTCGGTATTGTTACAACTGATTGCGACTTCAAAAGAAATATAATTAGCCGATTATTAGCTTTGTCGGCTACTTATTACGTAGCATGGCTACAGGGTGGTTACTTTAATTGGTCGAAATGCGCCTCTCAATAAAACGCAGATCAATTATAAAATGACAAATACATGCGTCATAAAAATTTAACTGACAATCGAAAATTATTTCGCAATTAACAATTCAAGTACAGCATTGTCTCGAACGTAAAAGGTAGCCATATATTGAGGATCATTAAAGAGTTAAAAGAAGCTAAATGTGGATTCCGCGACCGCATGTTTGGTTTGGAATTCGCAGTTATTTTAGTAATAGTGGTCGATTAGTAGGTAACGACAGGGAGTAATAAAGGATCGTTCGGGAACAGCACGGGATGTTTTGAATTGGCAGCGCTTTAATGGCGCCAATATTCGATAATTCAATATACGATCGCATTATGCGATCCGAACATGTGTAGGGCTATCGAGTTTTATGACGTCAATGATAAATTCGGATTGGGTACCGGACCGTTACAGGCCAGATAACCGCAATTGCCTAGGTACGAAATTTTAGCCATCTACGCTCATACCACGCTACCTATATTGGAATTGCCTTCATAATTCATTAGAGAAATAATTGAATTTCAAGCTAAGGTCTTATGATATCGTCTTGTGATTCGAACTTAGTGCTTCAATAATAAGTCAAAATTATTAAAATGAAATAACATAGATTATTTTTGAACACGCTGTATTCAACAAAAATCGTAAGATAATTGCGACTTGATTAAAAAATAATTAATCAAATATATTTATAACTTCAGAGTTTGTTTTTTAAACAAAATATATATTTTTTAAAGTTACATGGGTAGTAAAATAATCGCATTGAACACGTTAATTCAGAACAAATCACTAGTCTTTAAATAGTGTTCCTAAAATTAGAATTAAATTCGCTACAATTTCAAAACATTATTTCAACAATGTGCGACAATGTTTAATTACGTCATTTCAAAGTCATTTACGTTAATACATATTTCGTTATATATCTTAATATTATATACATTTATATTCAAGAACTATATCTGCATTTGATCCAACATGACAACCATTAATGACGAAAAATATTTTTGTTTCATTTTTAATAAGTCTATAAATATAATGATCATATATATATATTGATTATACATTTTGATTATGAAATTTAGTAGGTATAATTTATTTGCATAAAATCAAAACAGTTATGTACAAATACAATCATTTTCACGAAGCTCAATACGCGTAGGTATATAATAACACGAAAAGGAACTAACTACACAACCAATTTCGCAAAAGAGCTATAAAATTTACAAAATCATCGAATTTGATTGAGCGAATCCGGGCTTCGGGTTGCATTCGCAATTTTATGAATGAGTTGTTTGAATGAAACACACTTAAACACTGTTAAATTTAACATATAAAACGTATGACTAAATTTATGTTAAGATACATAACATTTTAAGAAACTTAAAACCTTTATAGAAGACAAACAGATTAAGTATAAACAACATAACAATTTATATTTACGAAAAAGTTTGAATGAATGTACCAATATTATCATCAGCAAAAACTAATCAATCTATATATATACTAGTATATGGACACTATATGTTTGTTTGAACGAGCTAATCTAGACCGATATTATGATATATACCTTTTAAGTTATAAGTAATGTAATGTAACCTAATGAGTATAGGAGAAAAACAATGGGGAGCATCTTTTAAAGCTTTAAACAAAACTACCGTTCTATAATACCATTACATTTCCAATACGGCGCATTTATAAATACATTACAATGTTTATCGATTTACTGTAGCGGCATATTTTTAAGTGGATCGGTTTCCTTCCTATATTTCACTGTTCCCTAATTCGACCTTAATTAGGGAAGGTGTGAATTCCTCTAAGGTATTATGCGTCCGGGGGTGGGCCAATTTAACTTATCACCGCGGATATCTCGGCCCCAATACGAGCGGGTAATAATCGCTTGACGCACCATGTAATTGTCCAATTAAATACAAAATTTTATGTAAATATCACGAGAAGATTATACACAATAACAGCCGTTCTCAATTTAACAATAGCACATTGTTTGAAAGGTGTTTCGGCCGAGTCACTGACCTCCGGATCTGATGAAAGCTGACGCCCATGTAGGTACCTAGATGTATCTAAGATCGAAGTGCAAAATAGTGCGAATGCAGCCAATTAATTAATGCTTCCCCATTAACGCTCACTTAATTAAAAATCACACGATTATTAGTTCATTCTTTTGCTGAGTAACGTTTTTTGTAACTGTAAATGTTGAAACGTTATACATTACGCGAGCTCTGCTTTTACCTATAGTGATAAGGTCAACGATGTTTTTATTGGAATAGGAAATTATAAAAACTGCCCTACGGGTATGCGATATGACTTGATCTATTTAAATGGTGTTAGTTAGTTATAGCCTTGTACCCTTTTATCGTGCTAGTATCGAGTTGCTAATATTAAATATTTGTGCAAATGCACGAATAACTATCGCCTGGCTGCAAAACGATTAATATGAATGCATAAATTAATGACGTAAATAAAATTGTTAGTACATTAGTTGGTTTGTTATAAATAATCTTTCACGCTTCGAATAATTGTCGAGTGTTCTAGTATTAACGTGTATATTAAAAGCTAAAGGCATTAAGTGAAGGCAGTCTATAGAAAAAGTAAGGGATTTCACACGTCTGAGCGTCTACAAGCTTCCCTAATCCGAGTTTTATCGATAGTTTCTATAAAAACAGATTTCCAATACGGTTACCTATATATTTCAGGACATCAAATACACATCTATTAAAATAGAAAGTTTATCATTACTGTAATATGTTTTTGAAATAAAACCAATACACTTGTTTCTTAAATAAATAAAATAATAATATCTAGTATGTAAATTCGTATTAAAAAACTTATTTCATACTTACTAATTAAAACGTCAGTCAGTTGCTCTATAAAGTGAAGCTTAAAATAACCGTTTAAACTTAAGAACGCAAGCCCGAGCAGTCAGACGTTTCTAGAACAAATTTCATAATTGATTTTAATTTGCAATAAATAAAAGAAGGTCTCATAGACTAGAGGCAGCCAGTACACCGTAACGTTTATCAGGAGTTCAATCATTTTGTCATAGTTTTTCTTTGTACCAGCTTGTTATAGCATCTAGCTGTTTATCTTTGCATTAACGTAATCAACGTTTCTCCCATGAAACGTAATATAACGATCTATAACATTATAAATGTACATTGTACTTCGGTACACTTGACAGTCTAGGAAACTTCACACAAGGTTAAATTAAGAATCAATTTTATGGAATACACACAAACCTAGACAGATTAAAAAACAAAAAACAAAATTTTAACATTATTTTAGACTTAAGGGTTTTTATATAATAAATTAATACAAAAACAACTCCATTGAACAAACGCCGTCGCACGTTTCGTTAAAAATAATTACACGTTAACATTTAAAAGCGAAATTTAATCCCGCGGAATAAGTTGATAAGGTATTAAAGTGACAATAGGGTTTCCACCGACCCATCGCTTGTCTTATCGGGGATAAAGTATGCAGGATCGTGTGTAAATTTAATACTGCAATGACTGGGTAAGGTGAAAAAAGCATAGTACCTGCTAGCTACCCAAGGCCGAGATGTCATCGAATTTTTTGCTGACGTCTTTAACGAAATTCATGTCACTGGCTCCGATTTCTCTTAGATTAACTTTTTTACATTATTTAACAAATAGATCGGGCCGTGTACGCTCAAATATTCAGTTACATGGTTTAACACTTAAAAGGGCTTAACGACTCTAACACATCCTGCGGGTTACGATAAAAAAAGAAAGAAAAAGATACTTCTTGTGTTTGTTTTTTAAAAGATGTCTGCATGAGATAAGATCGAGCGGCTCTTTAATCCTGCACCGTCCGATATTTGAAAAGGATGCGATGACAACTTTTTTTTACGTATGTCTAATAAATACAATCATAAGTGCGTAACTAATACTTAGCTAAAACACGATGTTTTAAAATCTAAAATAATTTTTCACAAAAAAAACTCTTTCCTTAATCGCAGTTTAAACTTAATTTTTAAATGAATGAATGGAACCAGTTTTCAAACCGAAAGCGAATAAATCATCGTTACTGCTTCAACATTTTCAAACATAATAAAAAATTGGTAATCATAATTTAACATTGATATTTTTAATTTTAAACTACCACTGAAGTAGCGAATAAGCTGTCTATTGAATGTTGTAAGTAATATATTTGGTTATTAATCATAATAATTACGAATTACTTATGAAAAAAGAAAAAGAAAATGTTTAGTTTATAGTCGGCTTTTGTTTATCAAACCGTTTTGCCATACCAACAATTAATGCTTCAGTTTTGATAACGCGAGCACTTCATTCTTCTAGACGCCCACTTAACGTACAAACTAGTCACCAATGATATATCGGTCCGAGATAAATTCAACTTATTGTATTCATAAATCCTAATAGCTCAAATATTTATCTCTTTGTTTTCCAACTAAATTGTGTTTATAGTAACATTTAGTCGAGCTTTAAATGACTTTAACGTGAACGTTAAAATATGTGTTTAATGTTTATTTTTAAATCTAAATGTGACGATTTTACTCATACAAAGTTATCTCGTTGTTTTCTAACTAATTTGTGTATTTAACAACGTTTAGTCGAGCGTTAAATGACGTTAACGTGAACGTTAAATTACTGTAAGTCGTTAACTATATAAAAATGTAATGATTTTAAACACACACACAAAGAGAGACACATTAACTGAATCGCCGGTAAATTAGCAACGAAGCAAAAACGTTAAGGCGTTGCAACTCATACAAATGTAGGTACAAGACTTAAGTGGCTATTTCCTCAGGCGTCCCTTGAGTGCCAAAATGAACGTTATCATATGTGATGATTATATTATAACACTTCGAGTGTCAAACACTTGGCGAACTTTAAGGGACGCGGTACTGTGAACGTTTCATAAGGAATTAGGTACGTTTGGAATTCGCGATAAGACCCAAGACATTTTTCAAGTGTTTTATTAATATATAATTTTACTTATAATATGAGCTGTAAAGACTATATATAATAGCAATTTCGTTAAGAGCAACCGTAGTAACTGTATTAAATATATACACGAAAATACCGTTTCGTAATGGCGGCCTACACGGATAAATCAAATATTATGTTATATTGATATTTCGTCGTTTCATTACAACAACATTCGTATCATTTGAACCGATTGAATCCCTTTTAAGCACCGGCGTCAATTTCAGTGGGTGCGTATTGACCCGCCGATTTGACCTCTATCTCAATGGGGTTTAGGTCGAGTTAACGTTGTACCGCGTTAATACCTATAGCCCTGGAACCTGCGGTATAGGTAGTGTTGCGCGTAAGGATTAAATAACTATGCAGGGTATGTAATGTACGTAATGCAGGGATTCGACATTTAACGGCTTCGGGATTACCTCAACAATACCCTCGGCACAATAAATGTTATCAGCCGGGCGCGGTAAACGATGCCTCGCAATAGGTCGAATTTTACAAACAGCTATGTAAAATGGCGGACGAAAGAAGCCCTATCTTGTACGCCACAGAGAGAGAAAGAGAAAGCATATAATTTTCCAACCATACTACGATACAAGTCTAACAACCTAACATTCATCAAAACGTATCATGTCTCACAGAAAATCTCACACATCGACAAAAGATTTATTCCCAAATATAATTTATTTCGCCCGGAAACATCCTATAATAACACGGAAAGGACACAAAGGGAGTTTAATTCTCATTTTCTTTCAACTGACGGGTCGTATCATAAGCGGGTGGCATTTCTCGGTTTTTAATCCTATTGAAACAGCATTGTTAGGTCAACGGAACCATTTTTCATTCGAATGACAAATATTTAGAAAGTTATTTATCCACGTATGAATCCGCAACGCTCAATCGGAAAGGACGCGACTTCCTTTGTTCCGTCAACGATTCAATATTTACTCAATGACCGCGCAATCGATTCAGGTAGTCCGCTAGATAATTCCATTATAAGCATAATGCGTTCGGGCCGGATCTATTGTTGTCGTATTCAAAATTTGTCAGTCGAATCGCATTAGCGTCAAGACGACGCATAATCTAATTCGCACAATGCGTAAAGGGTTTCGCGAGCGTGTCCGATTTGCGTACCGGCGTACCGACTGATGAGGCAGCGGCTACGCCCCGAGCGCCCCTTGCAATCGTTAAACGCTCATCTATAATCCATTTTTTCTCGCTCGTATTCAATATGCGTCAAGACTGATGGATAACCACGTAATGCAACGCGATTGTGCTGCGCGCATGGAGGCCTCCTTGTACCTATCTATCTATATCTATAACTATATCTGTGTATGCAAAAGCGAATGTGGAAACTCGCCATAAAGGCATTTCAAAATTTACAACTTACAGAGCACCATATCGACAGCCTCCAACAGTCCGCCGCCGGCGCAGGCGGGGATGAGCGGTGGTGCGGGGAGCGGGGCGGGTCGTCCTAGCTCGCCGGCCGCCTCCACGACCCGCTGCTGCGACACAGGCAGGCCGATCTTCCAGGACCCGATAACGGGGCAGACCGTGTGCTCTTGTCAGTACGAGTTCTTGAACTACCAGCGGCTGGCGTCGGGCGTGCCGCTGTCTATGTACAGCGCGCCGTACCCCGACGCGGCCGCCGCAGCCGGCATGGCCGCCTACTTCCCGGCGTTGGCTGCTGATCAACCACCATTCTATGCTAACACGGTAATTACTATGCATATATGTATACACTTCTAACTTGCTGTAATCGTGAAAATTATCTGTGTAACCTCTGTTTCAAAATTATCTAAGTAGTCAAACAGCGTTACTAGGACTGTAAGGTAAGGAAGAGATCGATAATAGGCCGAAACCAGCCAATGCATTTCCTAGTGGACGCTTAACATTAGGTGATCTAAATAGGTCCTTACAAATGAGCATACCTCCATAATTACATACTTTCACTAATATTTTAAAGTTAAAAAAACAGTACACTAATTATATAACAGACAGATTAAGAAACTTTCCATCATTTCGTTATTAGGCTCGAAAGTCATTTACATGAGTTCGACAAACAAAATCCATTTCACTTACAAACAAAGTGTGAAAGGAGACTTTACTTCGAACACGAATGAGTCACCTCACGTAATACAATCACGGAAATAATTTGACCTGCAATATTAGAATTAATCGCGAACTAATCAATATTCCAAACAAAATTATGTATTCGGTGCAAAACGTAATAATAAATAAATAAAATTATTGCTGAGATGATTTAAAGTTTTATGATTTATTGTAGTTTCAAATGTATTATCTGTTAGATTACATATTTGATTCAAAATGGGATAATAATGTATCCTTTACAAGTAGATAAATCATGTTTCTGTCATTCATAGCATAACATATAAATGACGTAATAACATATAAATATATACGGATATTTAGGTATATTGATATTATAAAAAGGCAAATTTTATTTGCTTATAAAGGATATATAGAACTGTTCTTTATAATTCTTAGTTCTTTATAATATTAGCTCCAAACGATAGGCTCAAAAATAAAAAAGATTCGGACTTCAGGCAGTCGAAACCGCGGTATATAGCTAGTTAGATATAATGATTGTAGGAAAAAGCCCAAGATGGCAGTCATTTTCTATATCGAACGTTACGTTCTTTACAATTTAGTTGCTCTTTCTATTATACGATTCTAACAGATTCCTATGCCTATAAATAGCACTTCACAAAGCAATATGTAAAATAAGTCATAGATTACGACTTGAAAACAACACAATATTAATAAAGTTTCTTTCTACATTACTTTTAATTCGAGACCAAAAAACACGAATTATAAACTTGTTCGCACTTCGTATGGCATTGATCGTTATCTGCCATGCAAATGTGGGTCTAATGAACTAAATCTATTTAATTATAATTACAAATAGGAAACCTCGTTTGACACAACAGGTGCCATAGTGACCTTAACACCATGTTTACGACTTTTTCTATGAAGGATTCCGTGTAATTAGGGAATAAAAATGCTTGTTCGTATTCATAAGGCTATTGTGTGGGTGACGTTTTTACTGCGATAAAACAGAAATCGATAAACATTTACTATGAATTAGAACTTAGTTATTATAAACTATGTCTTTTAGGTCTTGTACGTGTAAGAATTCAATTCTTTAAGATTATTACATTAATCAACGACTGTAGTTAGAATTAAAAGTTAGATTTTAACAATTATTTATATGATAGCTTATTCAAGTTTGTTTTATTAAGTACTATAGTACTTAGTTGAACCTTAGTAACAAATTTATATCAAAATATATTTCATATCACATATTTGTTACTAATTGAATGCTAATACAATTCATTATTATAAAGATTATAGATACAATATCAAGTACTCATTTCTATTTATACATTTATTGTAACAAAAAAACTTGTGTATCAATTGAAATGAAGGCATATGTTCTAACTTTTTGTTTTTATTACTTAAAGCGTAAGAGATGTTATTGTATATTAATGATTTTGTAATTAATTTTTATTAAGGGGTAGACTCCGGCGTTTCAGCAGATATTAACGCTACGTTGTAATACCCCTAAACGCTGTAAACACATAAATAATACGTGCCGAATGAATTATAGGAACTCCTTGAGCGATAAAGACAGAGTAACGACGTCTTTAAAATTGTGATGGCAAACCGCTTATTATGTATATGAAACGAGTTAATGACACGTTTTCGCACTATCTACTCAATATCAGCAGACAATCAGACATTGTATAATAATATATTTATTTAAAAACAGGACAAATTTGATCGTTATCATTTAAAAGCAAATTCGTTTTATATACATTCGTTAAATTAATAGACGCTTTAAAAATGTCAACGTTAATTTAGTCGAAATGATTTTTACGTTACAATCAAAGTTCAAGCGTTATTTCGAAATGAGAACGCGAAGTGATATAATTCGATATTTTAATATGGTTAGGTCGTTTCGTCAAATCGAGATATCATTAAACTAAAGAAGATTAAGAGCCTGTGTTAACGCTTATGTCCCTTTTTTACTCCCCATAAAAAGTATTACCTTGAAATAATTAGGATCCGATGTCAAAATATCCCAGCTAAAAGAGCCTGCGAGCATCTTTCATCGCGTTAAGTAGATTTAACAACAACCGTCCCGGCATAAAGGATACATATAAATTAGAATCATAATCCGATGATGCATGTCCTATTGTACACAAAAAGGCTCTACCTCTCGGGTTAATAACTTAATACGTTTAACAAATGTATTGAGATTCCAGTCGCCGTACGTACGTGAATTAATCGTCTATCGAATTGAATATAGCTAGGTACGTGATAGTGAAATTTCTATTGTTTAATTAGCATATTGTTTTAAGCGTAGTTACTTCATAGGTGAAAAGTGATATGAATGTTTAGTTGGTAATAAAGGAGTATTAAGGCACCGCGGCGTCGGTCAATGAATGATAATTATGATAATATAAAATAGGTATATACGACGTAGTAAAACTTTTGGGGGAAGGTGTTAAAAGGTGCGGTGAACGTGTTCGGCTAGACGATTCAATCATTCATCGAGATGTGATCATTTATCATCGAGCAAAGTGTGAACTGGTTTGATCCCCGATCTCTATAGTATCTTTTTTCCATTCACACATTTTTATTTTGACTACAGCTTAAGCATTCCACGTTTTTTGGTTCGATGTTAGTTATAATATGTCAGTAGGTAAATTATTACTGTTGAGTAATGTGTGTGTGTAATATCGAGTTTTTTGTTGAATGTTATATTACATAATCGAGTCAGTAAGTTGTCTAGAAGTACTCTAATAAGAAACGTTTAAATGTTTTGTTTAAAAAAAGTTCAGACATATCTAAATACTTTGATAAAAATTATCTAGAAGTACCTAAATACAAATTGTTTTCACTATCTAAGACTATATCAATATAAGTATAGTAAGCGTCACGAATCTTTAGCGCTGAACGAAACCTGCGCAGAAGTCAAAAATAAGGTATCGAGGTAGTGGTGCGGCGCGCGGGGCGCGTGATCGTCGGGTGCGCGAGCGTTGTTTGGTTGTCCCAGTCGTGTTGTCTTTCTCAAATTTCCAATACGTCAATTACGAGCGCGATTCTACCGATGCGCAGCTATTCTCGTCAATCGCTAAACATAAATGACGCGTACTATACCTACATTTACTGCAAGATCAGCGTCAAAAACGCTGTCAAAACTGTGTGTCGAAGTAAAATTAATGAGTTCTATAACAGATAAATTGACTACGCATATGGCGACGTCGCGGCCGTCGGTAGTAAAACGGAAACCATAACCAAAAAATATAATTTATAGTTACAATGAAATCAAATTCATCACTTCTCTTGAAGCGATTTTTAGTTTATTAATAGTTTTAATAAGAATTACCGTTCGAGTCATTCATAAATTTTGTGTCGGGATCATAAAATTTGTTTTAAATCAGTAGGTAACTAATTATTATTTTCCATTGTAATTTATTATTTATACGTGCTTTATCATATTCATAATATTTCATTTAATCCTGGTCTTTTAAACAAAAAAAAATTAGCTGTCATCTCTCATATTTAAAGTGAGCGTTTGTTTAAAAAAATGTTTAGAACTATGCGTTTTTTACATTAAAATTTACCATACACAAAACATTCGATCAGTCATGTTCGGATGTTACTTAGAAAAAGTATATACCTATAAATGTTCTTCCGTACACAAGGAACCTTCCAGAACCATTTCATCCGTACAACTAACAACGCACCCCCTTACGTGTCAACAGAATAATTCAACGGATTAAAAATACATTATATGTCCCGTAATATTCGTATTTGATGTTATTAATGTTAATGGACGAATAGTTTCCATTAAGCCTATACCAATCAAGATTACGGTCGACCTTTTTATTTGCGATTCTTATCAATTATACTTTATTGCTTAAAAGTTGAACTACAAATTAGAACAGCTTGTGTTTTAGGGCTTAATGCCGTTATTTTTACCATGTTATTTGCTAATTTAATAACCCATTAATGGTTTTAGCTATACAAATATTTTTGTCAAACTTTGGTGTCATAAATACGGATTTACTAATAAAAATGTTAATTTGACAGAAACAACGATAATCCAATGCTGTCGATTGGTTAAAAAAATTATTGAATGAAAATAACCACGATTCTTTGTAAATTAGGTAGAATTATATGAATTGAAAGAAAGTACTTAAAACGAAAAATTGTATAGGACCGAACATCCTTTAACCTATATTGCACGAAATAGTAAAATGTCTTAACCTACGAAATATTACAATGTCATCATAGTAGACCAAACATCTAAATTGGAGCTCAGTCTATAGAGTGCCTAGAACGGTCAAAACAAGCGCAGGTCATAATCAAACAAATACAAATAACATGATGCCAATAAATCCCGGTAACTGCAATTCGTGTCACGGCTTAGTCCGATTATTTAACAGAAACTGGTATAATACCAGAGACCTCTTTGGTGAGCAACAAAGAACAGGGCGACTGGATTACCCCGTCGTACTTGACTGAAATTTATTATCGGATTTTCGATTCGGCCACCAATGAAGTTGTTGGACAACAAAATCTTTTGATAGATTTATCCTGGCTGCCCGCATTAAGAGTCTCGAGTCATTTTTGACGCGTCACCATAAATTTTCGGATCACGTTGACGTTTGCACGGCAGATTCAAATTTTGCGGCATTGCTTCTACATTTTGCGTAGAACAAAAATCAGTTACGAGAATGCGTAACTAAACTATTAAGATCTCTTTTACTACCAAAATTACTTTAAAATATAGTAAACATAAGCATTATAATACATCTATACATATTGATATATTGGAATAAGTAAGTCCATATTACAAGTTAATATTGTGTAATTGATTTGAACATCTGTCATAAAAGGGTCACGTAGTAAGGACATAACAAATCCCTTTTTAAAGATACATTTGTCTATTCTTAGATGATTGATGCGCGCCTTTCATATCTTCAACCATTAAATAATAATAGTTAAGACAATCGAACCATCGATCAAAAAATCAATTCGTTGAAACCCATTTTAGTAATGGATTAAGTTAACGCTTCCTTGTAAAGAAGAGGATTTTGTATATCTTGAATTATTAACATCACATTGTAGAGCAAAAGTAGGTATTTTGTTAACTGTTTATAGTTGTCCACTGATATATGTTATCTTGTACATTTTAGTCAGAAAATAATTCCAATTCAAAATACTTAGTTTCAAAGTAAATTATATTGGTACTATTATACTATCATAATAGACACAAATATTAAGTCTAATAGTAATAAACTCTGGAACAACCTTTATCATACATCATATCTCGAGCTAGATAGCTTCATACAAATTTTATTTTTTAATCAACAGGCTGCCGGTATCGAGTTAAAAGAGAATTTGGCAGCGAGTGCCGCAAGCTGGCCCTACCCCACAGTGTACCATCCGTACGAAGCTGCGTTTGCGGGATATCCTTTTAATGGGTGAGTTTTTTTTGTTTTTTTATCGTGTGCCAGAAAGCTATCCAAGGAGGTTATAAGCTCGTAGTTTAGCATATGACAGTAAGTGACAACATTACTTAGGTAGCTAATATTAAATGCGAGATCGTTGTCAATAAAGACACGAACTCTTGTTAATTTTGGATGGTCTAATAGATACATTCGTCAATAACCAGCGACGAGCTACCGAATCGCCTAAAATAAATCAATTGATTAGTCCTATTCTCTAGGATATATCAAATACATTGAATCAGGGACAGGTTTATCTAATATGCATCTCCCAATTCGCATAAGAGCGAGCGCAGCGCTGTTTAGAGCGGCATAATTAATATTTAACTGGTCGTTGCATCAAACCGCTGCCCTGAGCTTCGCCAGTTTGCAGTAACACACCGTCACACTCGAATCCAAAAAGAGAACTACCAACGTTCCAATCTTTTACGCTCCAATTTTCAAAACCCTCGAGCGCTCTGTTCCTTTTGCAAACGAACATTACCGAATCGTGAATACTGGTACGTGCAGTTAGGGAATTTTCGTAATTTGCAGTTTCGTACTCGGAGCGTCAGTCTGCGGTTAGCTATACATTTATCAGTGTTTGCTGAAGGTATAGGGATCTTGTGTTCGCCGATAGCGGTGCGCTGTAAAGGTAACAGAACATGAGTTCGTTAGATATGAATGTTGTAACAGATTATCTGAACTGTATCGGAATGTCGGCAAGTTACATAGAACATGGCGCCTTATCACGCCTAACGCTTTATATCGATTTTCGTACGACTCTATGGTGGCGGCAATTATTTGATTTGTAATTAGTTATTCAATTGAAATGATAGCGTGTTTGTTGGTAGCCGCTGAAAATCAGATAAGCTGATTGACTTTTGTGATTTGGTTTGAATCAATGCAGATAGCGATCTATAAATACTACGATATTTATCGTAAGATGTATATAATAACAAACAATATTCTTGTATGAATCTGGTACATAATTCGTTTTGTTGGTCTATAAGTATATGCGTTAAGTTATTAACAAAAAGTAAGTGACCAAAATAGATCACATTTTAAGAAGCAGCACTTTTGATAAATTAAAAATTAAAATTAACTCAACACCAATTACTTTTCGACAAAAAAATAAAATTGTTTTCAAGTTATTTTTAATAATATTCTTTTTATAAATTACTCCATAATAACGCAATGAGTTACTTGTTCCAAACGTTCCATGTACGTAAACATAACATTAAAAGGAAAATAATTAAATGTATGTTTAAGTTTTTATAGTCGAAATATATGTTGCATGAAGCGACTCAAATCTATATATCTGCACGATCAATAACGATTATTTTTATCAATAAAAGGCTTGTTGTGTATTTGATGTAAACTCAAATGTTTAAGTCGGCGCGAAAGATAAAATTGTAAGATTTTTTATAACGATATTTCATACATTACTTGTGTTTTACTTTAATCTGTGTTACTGTATACATATATAATTACACGGCAATGCTACCTCATTTGAAATATAATACACGTCGGAACTTATCGACAAATCAAAATGAAATCAAGGTCAGATTATTTTTGAATGCGATTCACGCATTATCGGAAAGACGCTTACTTAATAATCGGTGTTGTTTTTGCAATTTTTACTACTGTTTTTATTATTTTTTAAAAACTGTAGACTATATTACTAATAGTCATAATAGTGACATAATTTTAAAATTAAAAAGTAATACTAATAACTTGTTTACATGAAATCAGCCACTGTCTTTTCGCATATCTGCTATGATATATGAAAAAAATGTAAAGAAAATATCTAACCTTAGAGTTTAGATACGTGAATATTTTTGTGTAGAAATTATGTAAAAAAAGTACTCTGGATCTGTATGGTCTGTATATCTGTCTGGTCTTCAAGATTTTTACAATAGATAGCCAAAGATTTGCCTTTATTCAACTGTTCGAGAAGTAAGCTATCCAAATATCGAGTGAGTGGTCAAATATTAATTAAAAATATTTCAAATAAGTCGCTTAATAGCGACTTAGCGTATTAACCAAGAAATGTCAATGTAGCTCTTCTTAACTAGCTAACTTCGCCACAAACAATATCGGAATTAAAAAAAACTAAACCTAGTATATAAAAGCTGTGCTTTAATAACGAACATTATTAAATACCTGCAATGCTATTTCATATTCATACCCGCGCGAATGCTGAATAAAGTTTCAACAAACAGACCAAATTACTAGAAACTAATGAGCCACGCACTACAAGTTGCTACATAAAATCTAAACTCATACCAAACACGGTAGATTAATCTAGAATAATCTAGAAAAAACAAGCAAAGGTTGTATACGGCGATGGCTGACACCTTTTTCGTCACTGTTATTGATTCATGTAATTAGCTTAGCGCCTCCGCAGCAAATTTTTTGCTCGAGTTAATTATAGGTAAGACTATGAACATCTATAGCAGACTAAATAGTAAATACCAAGTCATACGTTTTTGCCGCGTACTTAGCGAGCCGCGACGCTGTTGTTATAATTAGCAATTTATAACACTTTTAAAAGTGAAACATGATTTTTCTATTACAGAACGGTCATTAATATTTGTCGGTAAAAAGATACGCACGCGTTGGTGTTAATGAAACGCTGGAGTTAGGAGAGAAAGATTAATAATGTCCACCGGTGCTTTGTCAACATCATCATTGGCAGATTTCTCCACCCATATGGAATTGCCGTAATTAACCGCCTACTTTTTCATGTGAATAAGGTCGATTCTCGTTTGAACAATTCGAGAGTTCTAATTGATTAATATCGCATTGTACGTAGCTACTTACAGAGTGGTTTTTGATTTTTATGTCATATTGCAATACGATTAGCACTTGGCGTGTTATTTTAAATGTATTTCCTTTGGTTTACAGACAAAATCAATTAAGGTATATCTAGGTACATTTACCACTTTATATACCTACGTTGGTTACTTAACGCGTTTTTTGTGTACTTTAATATTTTATCTACTCATACTGCACCCAGGTTATAGAAAAACCTTCGAGAAGGATCAACCTATCAACCGGTGATAACCACATCAAAATCTGTGCAGTTTTTAAGTTTATTCCATATGTACAGACTAACAGACGCGGTGTTAAAATGAATATAAAAAAAATTAATTACTAAGTAATACGGCTTCCAGTACTTTAAATATTCTGTATATTCGCTCATAAGCTGAAAGATTAAAATGTTTTATTAGCGTCAGAACCATGATGGATATGTTTATAATTGCTAGTCTGAACGACGCAGAATCATCGATTTACATTAAAATTTCAAATAGCGTGACGGATTTTCATTTTTTTTGCTTCTTTACGATGTTAGATATGTAGTCTTAAAGGCGATGTAATATTTATTTATTTATTTATTTATTTTTAAAACGCCAACATGGCGTACGTTCGTTCAACAATTACCATAACAATACGTATGTTTAGACAAAGTAATAGAACGTCGCCACACTTATAGGCGTTCACAACATGCACAAATATTTATATAAAAAAAAAAACTAGCCGATCCGTACCCACTTAGTTGGGCACAATGTTAACAATCTTTTTTATAACGTATGACATACAACAATGTGGTTTTCTTTTAGTGAAAGAATTTTTTTAATACATAAAGATCTATTTAAATAAATATGATTGACATACAAATAAAGGTTAGTAGTTAAAGTTTTTGTAGTGATTTAAGAAACTGAACGAAATTGAATGTCATGATATTGAATTCCTCATTAATACACATTTCGAAATGACATCGGAAAAATCGTATATTATGTTAAACCGAAATTAGTAAAAACCTAACTAGCATAATATACTTCTTATATATATAAAAGAAAGTCGTGTTAGTTACGCCACTTATAACTCAAGAAGGGCAGAACAGATTTGGGTGAAAATTGATAGGGAGGTAACTTAGAGCCAAGAGACGGACATAGGCTACTTTTTTACTGAGAAAAAGGGTTAAAAGGGGGGAAGGAGGGGTCAAAATTTATATAAAAGTCCACGCGGACGGAGTCGCGGGCAACAGCTAGTTTCTTATATACCTATATGTTTAATAATATTTTATAATAATTAATAATATATGTTTATATTTATTAAACGACAAGCGATACTTTAAAATAATTTCAGAGAGATAAAATATAAGCTATAAGTCAACAAATGATAACTGCTCTCAACAGTTATTCAATTAAAACAAATTTATGTGTTTATATCACTTTATAAAAGCGCAATTTGCACCTATTTATCATTTATTTATTATTCAACTCTTTTAATTACAATAACCATTGATATGACGTTACATTTTGGAGGTATAATAATATCGTACTTACGGCTTTCTCTAAATTAGCTTAAAGGTATATGTTGGAAGATTTATTGCAAAACTACTATATTGATATTTTGAGGCATAGTTCTTAGGTATATATTAGTAATGTTACTGCCTTGACATCATCTTAGCTTAATATAAGACGATTTCCTTATCAAATGTCTACCTACCATTGCATATTTTTTTACATATTAACAATATCTTACATATAATTTATAGTTAGTACTAATTAAGACATCAATTACTAACATAAATAAAAAGTCACTCTAAAAATCTAAATATATACTAATTATTTTTTTTTCCAACAGTTGTAACTAAATATATGTCTCATTTTCCACTTCACCAGGTTTTCTAACTTTTAATACTCCACATAAACCTAAACCCATTCAAACTAAAACATCAGTTTTATTTAAAAGTTCCATAATTTCTAAGGATATTTGTATACGTAATAATGTTTAATAGATTCAGATGGCATCAAGAGCAGGTGTGATCCTTATCATACGTAGCACCTCAACAGCTTGATTAAAACAAGCAACGACTTGTAATTATATTATTAAGTTTTGTAGATTTAACCTAATTATAGAATTTAATTATTTACTGAGCTCGCTTCATGCATTAAACATGAGACTAACGGTTTATCAAAGAGCGGTTAATTTATCATTTTTATAATGGCGTGGTGTTTTGAGATTGTTGCTATTGTAATACAATAGGTGTTAGATACATGTGAACGTAGGGTCTTTTAATGTATCGATACAATTAGAGACTTAGAAAAAACTGCACACTACTTACTATAATCTATGAGTGCATGAAGAATAAAAAAAGTTAAAATTAATAGTTAACTATTTAAAATATATCAGTCTTCACGATAGTTTTACATTGTCGTAAGAATAAGATACCTTTGCAATATCTAGATTTGGTACCAAAAAACTCAATTTGTAAATAATATTTTCGATTTTAATTTGTTAGTTTGCACCGCTTTTTTCTTGGGTATAGCAAAAACTTAATTCACATATAAAGTCGCCGAAAGTAAACATTTATCTTTTAATATGATAATTTTAACATTCGTGTGAATGAAGTAACTGCTGTTTTATGTTTGTAATAGAAAGTTCTAGATCATAGGAGTATGGTATATCTAATTCAGAAACAAGAATGAGCCGTTATCTTATTTGTATGATTATTTTTATTGCAAAGAAATAATGGAAGAGAAAGAGCTGATTTCGGTTTTATTATTAACGTTATAGTTTTCGAAGTTAAAGAGATAAGTATAAAGTTTAACTTTTCTTCGTATGGTTTTACACATTTTAAATTAATGGAAGATGTAGTTAACATATTACATAGATATGTAATGCTAGATAGCATTGGTCCATTTTGAACATAAAATGTACTAAAAAGCTTTAATTTTAAAAAGAGTTTTATTAGTTCATTAAATAATATCATCGGATAAAGGGATTCTCTTACGCCTATACAAACGTCATGTCGTGTTGACGAATGTTAAGGTCAAGTTTAGTGCATAATTATTCGGCATTCAATGAATTAGGAAGTCTAATTAGGATTGTGTTTAGCCGTAAACATCGTTCCATTTTAATTTGTAGTTGTAATGCTTATGAGGAATTAATACATTTTTTGTTGAGGAAGATTATAGTGACTAGCTGTTTATCGTACTTATTGGAAAATTCCTACAACAATGTATAATGCAAAACTGAAAAATTGAATATTTTGGACACCGCGTCGGTTTTTAGTATTGGACTTATAACACGGTTGAATAGACAGTGTCTCCTGTCCAACCTATGTACATAGAATCGAAATTTTCCTCCTATTGTGTAACACTCCCTTGCGATTGTCGCGCCGCTCGCCATAAAGGAGTCGAACCCGTTACCCGCGTCACCCGCATTCGTGACCGGCCTACCAACCACTGCCCACACTTCCGCTCTGTTGCAGCATAATTACAAACATACGCCACAATCGAGACGAATTTCTTCGAACAACAATCTATCATACCGCCAAAAGACTGTCAACCCAATTTGCCTGGAATTAAGGAACATATTGGCATACACAGCCCCGCCTCACGTCAGGATGCTACGCACGTACCAATCTATTTGGTCTCCACCCGATAGCACACAAAGTAATGATTACTCATGCCGAAGTTTATTTACGACAGGAAGAAATTGCGATTGTTTTCTCCTAATGGTTATAACTTCCCAATACGTTGGCGCCCGATTCGCAAAAATAATTAAATAATCGACACGCATTTAATGATCTTAAACCAACGCTTAGACTACGTTATTTGCGTACGAAAAAATCATGATAGTTTTAGGATTTGTTGCTTTATTATAACATAGGAGAAATATATTATAACATTTTCAAATGGACTGTTTACAAGCGGATAACCTATTTACTGGTGGAATTTACTTACTGCGATACAAGCAAACTTTTCTGCTCTCCAAATAGACGTTGCTTTATATCTCGTTAAAAATTTTTCGACTCAACTTTCATAAACATTGTGGTTAACTAGGTTTATATCTCTTTCTATTTTTCCTAACAAGCTTGAATTAATATGGATATAGATAGTAAATAACTAATAAGGTTTTACTGTTGCCTAAAAAGTTTGTACAAAGCATGGATAGTACAAGGAGTATATCTCTGCTTAAACTAGTCCCGTAAAGGTAAATAGGCCGATGCACACTGGATGCAATCGCAACGCATACGATTACATAAGTATGTGTCATTTAGATCACATCGTCGTCACGTATCTTCACGTTTTGTGTGGCCGCTGCGGACATGACATCACCGGCATGTATTGACACGCTGCGCCTTCCTCGACGGTTAATCGAGACTACGTGTACGGACAACGATTTACAGCACAAACTGGCAGTCCTCCGTGTATTACCGAAGTATGGAACAATATAGAGTGCGGCTGACAGCATATCAATGAGAGCGCATGGCATTAGTAAGCCGCGCCGTTTCGGAGTAATTGACCGCCGGCTAATTTCATGCTAGCCGCATAGAAGGCTTCCTCTTTCCTTTTTCCTATCGGTCACCGGCCAAGGCGGCGGTGATTTGTCATTGCGATGTACCTACTGATGGATTTACTTCGGAAATTCGAGTTTTGGGGACACGTGCTATCCGGCCGTTCTTAGATTGTATTATTTTATTATTTTAGTACAAGCCTTATTTGATGTGTATAGACCCTTAATAATTTTTTTAACACATACTAGGTATATTAGGTTCTGTAGCCTAGTCTTTAACCTTGATTTAATTTTCATAGAATAAGCGAGCGCTATTCCTTCGCCTTTTACGAAAGGTAAACTGTAGAATGTATCAGGGTATCTTATTAAAACATAATTAATTATTAATTACAGACCTATTCACACATCCATGATGATTAACTTAGTAAGACCCAACACTATTCTTCGAAACACAGTTAGTAACTGGTGACCTATTCACTTAACAGTGATATCTTCCAGGCAACAATTTTAAAGAGAAAATATACCAATAGTAATTAAACAGAACTTACATATACAACTTTTCAAATATCAACGAATTTCAAACAACTTCCTAAAGCGAGCTGTAACGTTATATATGTATTTGTATACGTGTATATGTAGCATGATATTCATGATAGGTATCCGATACTGTTCCACCGTCGACATATGTTTACATAACATATATTGCATACGATCGTGTATATAATATCTGTCGGACAAACAGCGAATTAGTGGTCGCGTAAATGCATGTCCAAGCTATATTAAGCCTTGCCAACGTCTATAAATAGATTTTATTCAAACTGTTCGATATTAATTAGTATGAAATTTAACTCTATGGGCATTTGTGTTACGTATTTATCTTTTTATATGTATACTAGCTGTTGCCCGCGACTCCGTCCGCGTTTATTTTCATAAAAAAATATTCCCCTGGAAACAGGATAAAAAGTATCCTATGTCCTTCTCCTGGTTCTAGTCTACATCCTCACCAATTTTCAGGCAAATCAGTTGAGCCGTTATCGAGTTATAAATGGAGTAACTAACACGACTTTCTTTTATATATATAGATATAAACATATGTAAGTAAATTATATGAATCATTAAAATGTTGGTAGACGCTTTCGAGCGAAGGCATCGAATTGTATTTGTTAAGAAAAATAATAAGAGAAACTAAAGTTTTTAATAAAACTAAATGATTAATTAATAATAATTATCAACGAGTTAACAAACAGCAAATAAATAATAAGCATAGATTATATTCAAAATTGTTAAATTTTAACAGTAAAATTAAAACGATATCTTATAGTCAAGTCACCATTATAAATGTATTGTTAATATTTTCTAACCTGTATCTTAGCTATTCCCAATATTATATTAGAATAATAAAGTCCCAATAAAGTCTAGGTCATCGGGTCAGTCTGCCCGCCAATATCAATTAAAATTGGATTATTTTTACTTTAAAACTAACAAATATAAGCTAAACACTTTTAGGAGATTTGAGAATGTAGGTTGCAACAAAACTCTTTCTATATTCGTTAATGGTTTATAACTGGTAGGGTCTTTGAATCTAGGTTACTACCTATAGGTCAAGTTATAATGGTTTTAGTGAGTAGGCCTTTCAAAAATCTAGTTCGTACATTAAATGATCGACTATTCTTATATCTCAAGTCAAATTTACCTCGACTTGAGGCGATCTTAAATTTGATTAGGGTTTCGGACGTAATTCGTTGAATTTAAGTGCAACCGAATCCTTTAAACTGCAACACATCGAAAAATAAACCGGTAAAAATTGTACTAAAATTAGTCATTTATAACCTTTGACGTTAACTTATAACCGGAATACAATAAAGTGAATGTAAATCACGAGACACTAAACTATAATTACATCCGCGATAAGCTTATTAATATAATTAATTTATTCCATCGTACCAATAAAAAGTTGCACAACGATAAACAAATGGTACCTATTGTGAAACAATGCCTTGGAAGTTCATAAAATTCAATGTTCTCGTATTAATATGTGGGTAATAAAATATGACATGACCTATGTATGATAATAAGTGATCCGTGGCCGTAGCACTTAATTTCTACAACGCGTATGCGGTCTATATATCTCGACTTGTGGGGTCCGAAACCGACTCGGCGCCAAACTCACAGAGCGATGCTTGTACAACGTACTTACTTATGCAAAACATTAGTAGTAACGTTCGCATTGACTCCACGTTAAATGTCTGTGACTAGATCTTACTAGACTTTACCATGATTAGTCCTTCATTGAGAACTGATCAAACTAACAGTGCAGGTAACACTGTTAAGGTAATGTTCTTAAGGGTGCTGACGGGATTGCGAAATAATTATATAACCTTGGACCTTGATTCCAGGACATTGGAACATTGTGGGGTTTTAGGTCGGTTAGAGTCCGATATAACCTTATTTTTCACCCCAAGGTTGTAGCATTGCGTGAGCATTTCCTCACAGTAAAAATAAGAAAACTTTACCATTCTTTAGGGTCGGAACGATTATATTAAGGCAAGTCAACCTTTTAAAAAACTCGTATAAATAGATTTTTGTACAATAATATTAAGATATAAAATAGAGTATATATTCTTAATATTCGAGAATATTAGTTATAAGGAGGTTTAAATAGTTATTCAAGATAAAGCTCCTGACTATCTCGGGAATAATCTTTTATTTTATAGTCTATTTCAAGTCAAATGGTTTTTGTAATTTATCTTCTTAATAAAATTCAGTAGGTATTCTATTGAAAATTAATATCGTTTTTAACGAAAGCCGATTTATTATTTATACTCCTGTATTAAATGACCTTTACTGAACTTGCTATGCATATAATTGTTTGTTTGAAGCCGACCAATATTGAAAATCTATTTTTGTAGAAAGAGCGGTAACTATCGATGCGAAAATTTGTATTATAAAAATTCATTCAGTGTCGGTATAGTCAATTGGGTAAAAATTTGATTATGGTCCTTAAAATATAATGCATTTAATAGTTAGTTTAAGACGCTAATACCAGTGAACCAATCAATTTTCAATATTTCTAAAAAAACTTTTGTAGTGTACAAAAGATTAAATACACAAAAAGCATTCTAAAATGCACTACTAAATTTATGCTGTTAACATTATCTCTACTAAATTGTAATTTTATATAATAATTGTTTATATCTTTGTTCAAATATCAAAGGAACAAAAGAAGCATCTAAAAAGTTCCTTGAACAAACTACCAAGAATCCTACTTAATATTATAAATGTGAAAGTTCGTGAGAATGTATGTATGTATGTTGTGATTCTTTCACGCAAAAACGGGTGGACCGATTTAGTTGAAATTTGGTATATTAATAGCTGAGACCCTGGACTAACAAATAGGAAACTTTGCATCCCGGTATTGTTCCGAGAACTGGAATAAAGCGGGTAAAACCGCGAAGCACATCTAGTATTGTTATAAAAATATCCGATACTTTACAAACATGTAAATGCCCTTGTTTGTCTCCAATGAACTTCAATAAACTGTTGAGTGATATTGATAAATAGACGCCGTTGACATATCTAGTGTGGAGTGATAAGTTCTGGGTGGTAAACAAATTTGTTCGCTGTGCTTTATAACAATAATAAATAATTTAATAACGCATACAGAGAAATAAAATTAATCGGTTTTGTTTTTTTTTCTCGTGGCGTAACTGGCCAGTAACTACAGTCAATTTTACAGTTTTTATTGCCATATTAAATGAATCAAATAATATATAATTAAATATATAAAATCGCCAGAAATTTAAAAAACAAACACAATTTTTGTCAATAGTCATCCAATTAATTTATACCTATAAAAATAACCCAAAACATCTAAAATGATTATGATTGCGCTTCGATAGATCAAAATCTCGGTATGGAGTAGCTCATTACCTATTGCGATTATTAAAAAAAAAAATTACGCGAATCAAATGTCAAAACACAGACAATCAATTAATAAATACTTATTATAAAAAATACTTAAAAGCCTTAATAAATGCCGTAGAAATTTGCCAACTACGTTCATCTATCCAACATGTTTAACTTGGTTAACAAGCGATCTTACAAACAAATTAACAATACCGTACCTACTAATAGGTATTATAAATATGAAAGTTTGAATGTATGTTTGCACGTTTGTTACTCTTTCACCCAAAAACTACTGAAAGGATTCAACGGGCTGGCTAAAATTGCAATTTGATTAGAACCTACATTAACTTTAAAATGACGTTATAATATCAGGGTATTGCCGCGGGAACGAGAGCTACGGGTAAATCCGCGAGGCATGTTTAGTTTCCAATATAAAAAATATAAAGGACTAGCGAACCCGTGCCCACTTCGTTGGGCATAATGTTAACAATCCTTTTTTATATAGCCTATGACACTCAGCAATAATGTGGCCTTCTATTGGTGAAAGAATTTTTAAAATTGGTTCAGTAGATCCCGAGATTACCCCTTACTATTTAACAAACACACAAACTTTACTTCTTTATAATATTAGTATAGATTTACGATGTATAATTAACCGTTACCAGTTGCATATACTAAATGAATTGGACACAGTTCTTATTTACAATAACAAATATTAATCTTTAACGGATAATTAATCTGAGTAAAAAATATTGCTTTCGTAGACTTTAAATATGAATAGGAAATGTTTTTTTTTTGATAATATTAACAACATAGTTACGAAAGAGTTTAACAAAAGATCTTTAAGAGATAATATCGTAATCTATACTAATATTACAAATAAGTAAAGTTCTCGCGATCTACATAACCGTTTTTCAAAATTCTTTCACCGATAGAATCCATGTCATATTATTGCTAAGTAATATAGATATATATATATAGAAAAGCATAGATTATATAAGAAATTTATAAAGGATTTTTAACGTTATTGCCAACAAAGTGGGCACGGGTCAGCTAAATACAAGCTGACCCGTGCCTTAATAATATTACTTAAACAAACCTAAACTAAAAAAACTATTTTAATTGCGTTTAATCCAATCGTTTTGACGATTATGACAAATTGTCATACAAATTCTTTACATCTACTTCGATTCATTATTGCATCAAAAGTAGCTTAGGTTTGTCGTATACTGTGTCAGACGTACCTAATTTCGCATTAATAATATAATAAGGATTTATATTAAATCAGTGATGCATTCCCCGTGACCCCAGTCAATGTGAAAAAGATATCTGAATAATTGTTTATTAATTGATTAAGATTTAAAAACTATTAATTAGCGACACTGTTTTACGAATAATACATCTTTTATCTCTTTATTGCGTTCGCTTATAATTAATTTAAATATTCATTTCTTTTATATAAACAATTTCCATGTACCTATTCATTTCATCGCCATTGTATTGTAAAAATAATATCGGATAAATCAACATCTATTAAAACTATGAGATTAATACCCTTTTTTTGTCTCAGTACCATCCTCTCTCTCACTACAAGAATTATTTTTGAAACGGAATTATCGAAATCGGTTCAGTAATTTACGAGTGCAGTTAGCAACACAATTGGCTATCTATTTCTATATTACTAGTTGTATTAAAAAATCAACTACACATCGACTTCTAACTTTACATTTTTAAGTACACTTATATTTAATAGAGAAAGTGTTCTCCAAATTTTCTCTAAATAATTTAAAATAATAAGCAAAAATATTTAACATGTGTCTTAACCGTGAGATTACTTTCTATCAAGGTGGGAGATATTTAGAACAATGTGTACTAACTGCTTACACGTCAGACCTACAGCGGACCAATGTAATGTATTATTATTGTTAAATTAATTAAAAGTCAACAGCAAAGTATGCAATAAAGCATCTTATCAACTCCGCTACGAGGTCAAATAAAACAGAAAAATAATTTGCCACCGATAAAGATGACCATAATTTATTCACTGTTTTCGTAAATCAATCGAACTTACAAGAAAATATTAATATTTCATATAACATAAACATGAGATAGCTGGTTTATTGGACTTATCGATCGGTTTAAAAATATGCACTTTATCTCGCTACGACGAGCAAATTGTTACATGGAATACGAAATTAAAAATTTACGACCGCGAAACATCTTGTACCTACCTGTAATAAAACATTTAACATGATAATTAATATTTGACCTAAAACGTAATTAAAGTTATAGATTACTGAGTTCAACGGCTCGCATAAAGTTTTTATGTAAACTTAACTATGGTTGGACTTGTAGAACAAACTACCTATATTCCTTACTGGAAATCAGTAACCACGCGTTATTAAGCTTGTTTAGCTGTAGAACCTAAGAGATAATAATCCATCTAAGAGATGGGGCTTTCATTAAAAGGGTAGAACCGTACTGACAACACGTTTAAATTTCTATGAATTCACCCTGAAAATGGGAGCGTAAAGGGGTCGGAATAACAAATCAATTTCTAACAAAAACAAAGATGGCTGAAGACAGCGGTGCCGGTGGTGTATTCACGCATGGCTAGTCATCACGCACCGCCCAGCCAGCCGAACGGCGAACGCCCTATAACTTTAATGAGGTAACCTTACTGATTGGCGAGCACATACACTGAAATTGTGACCGATTATTGCTTATTGCGCCGTATTGCGTATTACTCCAGTTTCTATTAGGGGTTTTTATGCACGACGCCGCCCAATTAGTCCCTTGATATCATACACCCAGGACGGTTATCGCGAGCGGATGCGTGCGGTAGGCCTTAATAGCGCGTTCCGACTCGAATAATGTGTTTTTGGCGTGCCGCACCCCCGGCCTATCTGCGACAATATTTAGTACCTGTATACTACCTTTTTAAACTACGTCCATACCCTCAGATTGGTCGTTGCGTGAGCCCATTCGTATATTGCAACGACGAATAATTAGCTTTATCGGACAGCGTTTTTACGAACTTTGTTATTTATTTGTGCCATGACGGTATGTTTGCGTTTACTTTCAATACCGCTTGTATTGTGGTTGTGGAGTTTTAACGTATGCGCTTGTTCTGTATTTTGTTATTAGCGGGCTAATTTGGACGCTGGCCAGAACGGACAAATGATAGTAGCGATTGTAGCGAGATTATCAAACAGTTGCAATGGAAAATAGGTAATGATACCACATGCAAATTGCATCGAAAAGGTGGCTAGCTCTCTAAGAATAAGCATTAGGTTTTATGTAATCAGATCAATAGAAGTACTAAAAGAATTTGCTTGTACATTTCAAACTAATATGTAATACGGCTAGATATAAATCGTATAATATATATTTTTAGTTTCGTTGTATCTCTTTGTGGTAAGCACAGCTTCTTAAATGATAAATTTTAAGTGTTTAAAAGCAATGTAAATAAAAAACAAATATTTCTACTTGATATTCTACTCCATAGTCCTCCGTTGATTAAATGAAAAGATAGATTCACCAAGAATTCAGCTATAGTCGATCAGTTGGAAGGCTTGCTGACAAATCCTGTTTTTTCCCACGACGGAAAGCCAAAGCCAGTAACGTCCATACACCCGTAACTTATTTATTCAGACCCAGCGCTAAAACTATTAATCTCCAGTCTTTTTCAAGCAAACCTATACAATATCTATTGGAAATGGAATTCACTCAAAATTTCTGCTCCGTTGATCCAGCACTATTATTACGTGATAAAATTGCGTTTTTTCTAATTTCCCTAAGAACGAAACATAAGTCGATGTCTAGTTGACATGTAATTCGATAGCTAACACAATGCCCGATAAATTTTCAACACAAAACTGTCACCGAGAGTTAAAAGGCGTCTTTAATTTCATAGGCGGTGTCTCATTTGACTGATAAACCCGTTGGTCTGGAAGAAATAGGCGAACAGTCGGCATCGCAAGTACCGGTCTCTACAGCTATGTGTTAAGGTCTATAATTAAGTTCGCCTTGTGTGGCTAACTGTACATCAGGTTATGCACATTTGTTTGAGGACGATGTCATTGGTAAAATCGAATTCGTAATATGATCCTAGTTGAACCGACTTATGGCGGCACGTCAAAGAAATCCACTTTTTTGTTTCACTTAAGCTTGATGAAATAAATTTTGTATCTACCTGTTTTATTAAAAGTATAACGCTTGACTGCCTTTTATTATATAAGACGATTTATATATTATGTCACCGAAGAACTGTAAAATAAAATTAAATATACGGAAGGATTATTAACTCAAATTACTGCTTGCGATCTCATGCGTTATCTTTTAACCGATTGACTTCGTCAGATTCTAATAATATATAATCTACTGAAAAATAAAACGTTAAACTACAATATCTTACATTCATTGTCAATACAACTGATAGTTTATTTATTCGCATGTTATATTCTATCAATACACTATCGTTTTACGGAAACAAATACGTTAAGAGATATTAATAATATAGTTAAAAGTTAATTAGAAATGTCCAAACTTCATAATATCCGACACTGTAGTCTGCAATTTAATTACGTAGGTACATCACAATGATCGCCCTATTCATATTATTACGGCTTATAAATTTATAATAATTAGCATACTTAAGTAATAACTACATTTATTATTTTATTAGAATGAGAATCAACGTTTCACAATGGGTAAACATAATAATAATTAAATAAAACTTACAAAATCTTGGCAGTTTAAGCGTCAAACGTTTGTTTGAATAATAAACATATACTCATATACGTAAACGATATTTAATACTAAGTTAAATTCATTAAACGGAATGATTATAATTAATTCCATAGAAGCTTTAGTTTCTTAAAATCAAAAACAATAAGTGCGAAGGCCTTAACCTGCCTTATTACTTCAATGCTCCTTTTATTTGCAACTAGCGACCAGTCCCGACTTGGCTCGCATAAAATAAGTATGAATTATACATATAAATCTTCTCATTGAATCACTATATCTATTGAAAAAAACCGCATGAAAATCGGTTGCGTACTTTCAAAGATTTAAACGTACCTACATACGGACAGACAGAAAAAAGCTACTTTGTTTTATACTATGAAATGATGAAGTGATAAAATGAAATAGATATTATCAAAAGCATTCAAATCAAGCGCGGGCGTCATTCGTTTTAATAACAACAGCTATAGGTGGCAGCAATAATTTTGTGTTTATCTCATTTTTATGAGTTTAAGTAGGAAACGCGAGGTGGATGGAGATACGGCCTTAATTGAAGGCTGGGGAGACCCGCCCGTTGCGCTGTTGAAAAATAATAAAAAAAATCTAGTGACGACGTCCCCGCGAGCGCGGATGCCATGAAAGTGGCACGCTGTGAATAAATGAACGTTTTTTTGTCTGCGGAATACGTCTAAGCTCCGCTCCACTTTTGCATTATCGTCTCAATTCTATCGCTGTTTAGCTCATTAAAGCGCGTCATTAAAATATAACCAGCCACCCGATTTCACTATCCCGTTCTTATCATAATTATCACTCCCTATTGTAAATCGCGAAACACCCACAGCGACGAAATAAACGTTATTTAATTAGACTAGTCGGTTGTCTTAATGAAAACGGTAACAAAACAAAATATTCCATTTCATATTTATTTACGAGAATCTCATTCTGTTGGGGGCGAGAAGAATTAAGTCAACAACGAACTTACAATAGACACCGTGTTTATTTTGTGAGGGGCGTCGAGTGAAATGGAACTCTGCGTCTTATCTGATACAGTTGAGAATCGATCGCTCCGCTCTGAGACAGGGGCGCTGCCCGTCACTTCTGCGATTTAAGTGACAGTTTTATTAATTTCCCATAGTACTCATCCCTATTTTCCACCCTTCTTCGTTAGCAACTGCATTGGTGGCATATGGATCCTGTTTTATTTATGATACGCTTCATAAACGAATTATAAATTTGAAAGCGATTCTTTCTATCACATGCCTCTAATATAATAATCTATTCAAACCTTGCTCTGCTTGGCAACATAAATAAAACGTATAAACTTATTACCAAAAGTCCTTTATGTTTATAAATTTTATAACTTTAAATAACAACTATCTATCTATGTAATAAATAAATAACACCTATAGTACCATTTCATTAACCAGATCCATTTTATCAATTCAAACAAACTCGTTACTACCACCATGTTGAATTAGTAGGATTAATTAACCTTAATGGAATTTTGATACGAGGGTATCATAAAGATACAGAAGGCGTACATCGGTGCGTGGCTTGCAAGCGAATGCGTACGGCCCGGGAGATAAGCTGCAAGCTAAAGCCGACACAGTAGCCGGAGGTTTATCTCGATTACAATTATTACTAGCTTTCATTGGGTTGGCTGGGAGGCAGGCGGCGAGGGGCGGTCACGAACCGACTTATCTAAAATCTCTTCCAAATCGCACACAGCCATTTACGCTTGATTATGCCCACCTTAAAACGTTACAGTCGAATTACTTCGCGTTCGAAACAATACGTTGTTGTTTCGGTCTTTATCTGTGTATGTATAGCGAGGCTCTGAATAAACTGCATTTATTAACTAGCTATGTGATCCTGATATTTTGAGTGTGATAAGTAATGAATATCCTTTGTTATCAGGTACGGCATGGACCTCAACGGTGCGAGACGGAAGAACGCCACGCGAGAAACGACGAGTACATTGAAGGCGTGGCTAAATGAACACAAGAAGAATCCATATCCTACAAAAGGCGAGAAAATTATGCTCGCAATCATCACCAAGATGACTCTCACCCAAGTATCCACATGGTTTGCAAACGCACGCAGACGTCTCAAGAAAGAAAACAAGATGACTTGGGAGCCTCGCAACAGAGTTGATGACGACGACAATAACAACGACGACGACGATCACAAGAGCAACGACGGAAAGGATCCCTTAGGTACGTATTGACGTTGCAAAGCGCTTTTATATTTCTAATGCACAAACGTTGCGATTACTCGAAATCGTTCAGCACCCGACTAACGCTCATCTAATGCAATTGCCTATTTAACCGTGTGCACTATTATCAACCAGCTACATTCTAAATAGCGAACTCATTATTTTAGATGGAAAGGATTCCGGCACTGGATCGAGTGAAGATGGTGACAGACCTCAGCAAAGGTTAGACTTGTTGGGCCAGAGGACGGAGTCAGAATGGTCAGAGTCACGCGCAGACAGCGGACCCGAGTCTCCAGAGCCGTATGAACGGCCGATGCACCCCGCATTTCAACATCTTCCCTCCCGGGCGCCTCCCGGGAGCACGCCGGCGTCGGCTAAGCCCAGGATATGGTCACTCGCCGACATGGCTAGTAAAGACGGGGAGGCTCCAGCGCCGCCGGCGGCCGCGTCCGCGTTCTACCAGTCGGCGGCGGCCGCCGCAGCCGCGCGCCTGGCGCACCCCTACGGGCGGCCCGAGCTGTACCGGGGGCTGTACCCCCCCACGCACCCGGCGGACGTGGCGCTGCTCGAGTACTCCCGCTCGCTGGCGCTGGCCGCCCCGGCCCCCGCGCCGCCCGCGCCCTCGCCCTCCTCGTCCTCGACCTCGTCGCTGGCCGAGCCGCCCAACCCCTCCCGCGCCTGACCGCTTGCCCCTCGACCGCACCTGGCGCACCGACAATAAACGCGATCTCGGCTCATGAGTGATGCGACTGTAAATAACGATAACTATAAATATGTATACATACATATATTCGTGATAATAATTTATGCACCGATAGAAAAGCTTAGATTGTGATAGTGGACACAGGCGAGCCGTGAGATTGACAACTCGCAAATGACGTCGCCGCCTCTGCGCCGACTGACCGACAATACTAGGTGCTAATACAATTGGATCTTGCGAAATGTTACTTGTAGTTATATTGGAGGTGGTAAACGAAGTGATTAAATAAAAATAGGTATTAATACGTGTTACGTTTCTTCAGCAACGTCACTATTTTAGACTATTATTTAATATGTAGAGTGTAAATTATTATTTTGAAAATGTTCTCTTTATATTTAGTGCCTAATTACGTCCAATTTTCTCTATTGTGTAATAGTTTCGTGAATGTCTATCATACGAATTATAATATTTATTGATACGAGGTCAGTAGTAATAGCAGTTTGTTTGTACGATAATACGGTCTACCGATACCAGATTCTGAGAAATCTGAATTATTAATTTCTAGTCAGACGACTACGATTGTCTATGTTAAACGATTTATGAAATGACGCTTTAGATGGACTAACTTTAAATATTTAGCGCTTAGTTGTCATATGGACTGGGCCGAGAAACTTTGTTGAGACCGATTTTGTGCTCCTCACATAATTCCAGCTCATAGGAACACATTTTATGGTAGATATTTCTCAACGCGTCGCAACTTGTTTTCCAATGAACCCAGTTCAGTTTTCCTAAACAAAGACTAATAATTTTTGTGTATGCTACAAAAATAACGAGATTTCATTCAATCGATTGCAAGTTTAATTTGTTTCCTATACTATTAGGTACTGAGTGTACCTAATCAAAATGAATGTCTTCAATGGCCTTGTATATTGTAACAAAGTAATTGTATAGTGACATCGTTTGTTTGTTTCTATATAGTGTAAAATATTTTTTCCAATATTGTAGAGACTGAAAGTCCAAAATTGAGTCTATAGTTTTGTACATACATACGTCTCTGTTACTAGTATACATATATTGTAATCGTAATATGAATATTTAAGAGTGATAAATACAATAATTTCTGTATTAGAGGAAGGTTTTCATGTAAATAATCGAATCAGAAAATATATAAATACGTGACAACGAACGTATTCTGAGGAGTCGTAGGTTCTTTGTGGAAAAAAAATTCAAAACATATTATGATATATCAATAAATATTCCTATGTGTTAGTAATAATGTTAAAATTTAGACAGATTTACGTTTGATGTTTAATTGTCCATATTACTCACGCGAGCACACTTTCACAAATTAATTTAAGCAATATTGTTTATAAACATATAATTTTGTGAGCTTCGAACTCTTGACCATACTACAGGAAGGTGTGTGAATAGATGCAATAAAATTTAATACACAAATATATATTTGCTTTTCATTATTCACCAAATCCCTTTATGGAAATACTCTTTTGTACTTACTCTTAACAAGAGTATAATTCACATTCTCCTAGCAAAGCAAGTCAAGAAGCACATCAAGCTCAAGTAAGTTAAGTTGTGGTGAAATTATGAATTAATCTCGTGTACCACTAATAACCATATACCTAAGGACACACTAAATCAATCGAAAACAAGATCAAAATTAGACTCGCGAGCGAATCTAATTAGGACATCAAAGGCGCGGAATAGTAATAACTTCATTATGAAAATGCGCAAATTTTCCCTCATATAATTGGGTCGTAGTTGAACAAATACACATAAATCACGAACACATATCGCTTTGATGTGACCGTGTCCGGTGACGTCACCTCATCACCTTATAGTGTCGTGCAATCATTATTTACCCACGTATCGTAGATGAAAGGCGAACACAATATAAATAAACAAAGTGTAAGAGCCTGGGACGGCGTTGAAAGGGTGCGAGGGAATTATATTGGAATTCGTGAGAACTACTCAATTATCCATTTCAGCCGCGCTGTTTGAACATCTCTGCGCAATGACTGATTTACTGCTGCCCGAGCTCCTACTGTACCCGTTCCAATGAATTTCTAGTTAACACTAAACTATAATAAATTATACACCGCCAAGATATTTAAAGTATGTAAAATTGACAATTTTTGGTCGTTAGTAAAAAGCAAATGTGTCGAGATTTACACTCAAGAAGATATGACCTGATTGCGGATTTAATACTATATCATCATTAATTCATTTCAATTAAGAGTCCGACTGAGAGGCTTAAATATACATGTCAATCTGATCTTAAAAACTTCATTGAAATGTTTATCGGCCCGTCGTCCTAACACTTTATCACCTATCAACTTTTGGTAGTCGACAGTTTGTACATTACGTTTAATGAAACCAACAAGGGCAATCGACATTTCTTCACGATGATTCACATCAGAATGTCTTCTCATTTCAATTAATTCTCTCATTCACCAATCACGCGTCATTGTCGCATCGGACGCCTGTATTGTTACATCTATCACCCATCCCATAACCTTCGTTCACTCATAATATAGCTATCAAAACGGTTCGTATAATCAAAGCAAATTCTAACGTCACACGCTAAGTGACTTGAAGAATTCCTTCAATGCCTCAGTGATACACGCTGACCGGCTAAATCTGTTATTTTTATAAAGCTCTGAGAAGCGTGTTGGGTAAATAGTCCAACATGTTTCTACAACAAAGATATCTTAATAGTCGATGACGGGCAAAAGTCAATGTAACAATCTAACAGTTGATTGCTTTTTAGTATGAACGGCCGGCACTTTGGGTGAGACACGTCAAAATTATTTTCATTGTTGGACACGGAGACGCGGAGACTTCGAAATTTTCCAAGTTATGTTACTGTTTATAGAATTAGCATAAAACACGATTATCTATTGCATTCCTGGTTGCTAAAGCTCTGTTCGAAAGAGCAGATACGGTTCGTTGTAGGACATCGGAACAAAGTAATTAGAACCTTAAATACTTGCTGTTTACAATTGCATTTCTATTTTATCATTTGTAAGAATCCTCGGCTGGAATTTCGATTTCGTAGCGACGACTGCTATGCCATCTAAAATATTGGACATCTCCATCTTGGTTGCTGTTTTGCTCTTTCTTTGGATACAAACAATGAGACGGTATCATCAAGAGAATGTATACATATTTAAACATACGTCACCCCACGTGGTCCAAATCTTTGAAGTTTTCAAGATTTAACAAATAATATGGATGACGTAATTTGCTAAAATAAATTGGGATAGCAAACGTTATTGTTTAACAAATGCCATTGACTTGAAAGGTTATTTAACTAAAAACACGTATTATAAAATATGAATACCTAAGTTGAACGGACGTCGCGTAATGATAAGATCAAATCTTCTTTATGTCGATACAATAGATAAATAAATTAGAGACTAAATGCATATTAACATTTATCTTAAAAACATATTTTGTTCGTGATCGAGTCGATCCGCTAAGGTTGACAAAAAGCGATTCGACATTATTGTAAATTCATAATTTAAATTTGTTCTTGGTACCTACATGGTTATCATATTAGTGTTTATAACAAATCTTGATAATTTTAGGGTTGCGAGTATATTTGGCAGAATAATTTTTGGCAATTATAGAATAAAACCAAGTGTTATTTGTCCACTGAGAGATTGATTAGTTTGAAATTAACGGATTTAGTTCACCCATAAACAAGTTTATAATAAGATTTTAATTCATTTTTGGTAAAATCGGTGTAACCTATGTGGCTTGTTTTATTTATAAATTTATACATGTTTGCTACCGGGATTAACTGAGGTGTTTCAAGTGAATACGTACTGAATAGTGTATGATAAGTAATCTTATACCAGTTAGTAGCCAATAAAATGTGGTGAGGAATAAAAATGACATACCCCCAGTGATAGCACTCAGCCCTACGGAGATCAGACTCCCACCCAATACTCCTGACCATCTGAATGACGGCTTGTATTATTTTTTGTGAACATACCATGTCATCGGAACGACTGTGCTCATTCCCTATGATTTATCGACGTCCATATTACAAATACGACACAACATAATGCGATTCTTTATTTCTTCTTTAACCATATTAGTATTCCGCAAACAATCCTGTCGAGCATCGGTTTTGTCATACCGCCTAAATGTTATTTTGTTGGAATTTCAAATAAACAATTGTGCTTTATTTTCTCTTTGATACATTCATAATATAATTAATTCGGGACTTCAATCAGCGCTGATGATGCCAGCCTGGCATGTTTAGAGAGCTCATGAATTAATAATCGCTTATTGTTTTCTTTGTCGTTTGTTATCGGATACGTCTTAATTTGTACATAATCAAGTCAATTAGCAGAAGCGCGTCAATGAACGCCTGATAAACTTCACTTTCAGTTATTTTGATACGATAATTGCATCAGACGACTTATTGCTGCTGCTTATTAATGAGTGACTTTAGACTATTTTAAAGAAAATATATGATTTATTATAGTTTGAACAGTCAACAGTTGTTGTAATTATTCTGATTCTTTCATTTTGTATTGACATTCTTATTTCAGTATTAAAGCCAAGAAAAATAATTTAAAATAATTGCTGAACGATTAGGTGGTAATCATTTTGACGGATTGGAGCATTGAGGTCGTAGGTGACACTGCTTGGTTTGACCCTTTGACTGTGAATGCTGGTGTATCGCTCGACTTTGTCTTATGTCCGACTTATTTTCTTCTGGATGTTAATGACATGTTTCAAGCCATTAAAATATTTTATTATACGTGACTGTACTGATGCAAAACTTCTAGGGATAGCCTTAACGAGTATCGAAGTGAATTTTTGTCCGAAATTAATGAGCAACTGTTCTCATATTGCGTTTAGTTAATTCTTTAGTGTTGACATTTTTTATGATACCTTTTCAATTAAGAAATATGTAGATATACAAAGTTAAGAGTTCTCCACAGACTTATCACATGCATGGTGACGTTCGTAACGGTAGATAAAATAACATTTAGATTTAGAGCTCATTCTGGTCTGGACCCTACGATACCAGATTTTTATATTTACATTGATTGGGATTCTCTTTTATCGATCTGATAGAATTAAATACCAAGAACCCCGCACGTGGTTAATAATCTTTCAAATTGTTCTGCACGCAAGCTATTGTTATAAAAAATAAATCGTTCGAAAATCTGGAGACTGTAATTGATCCCCGAATTATTTGTCATTAAAATGCGCTGAACTGAAATACATAAAAATTACATAACACATTCGACATTTTCTATAGCCACAAAAATTGAAATCACACATTGTGTTCGTGTAACATTTGAAAATCGTATTCGGATTAGAATTTCGAGCCTCCAGCCGTTGGAACGTTCCACCCACATGGAACGTTCTAGAATTTCGAGTAACGTGAAATCAATAGCTCGCCTCAGAAACCATACAAGTGCCGTGCGGCAAAACTTTATCTGCACGCAGTCATGGCTCCTCATAGGCGAGCGGTAATTGGTTGCAGCAAACTTTTACCAAGTGCTTCAGTAAATAATCGTATCAAACGCTGAGTGGTAATATGATTATACCTAAATGCTTATTTACTCTGTTGATTTGTACGCAGCTAAATCCTGGATGTTTGACAGGTCGTTATTAATGAAGAATCAAATCAAATATTAGTTAAGAAAATGAGCAAATTAATTTAAATGTTAATATTTTTTTAATCTTAACCGTGGTCAAGATCGTGTTGCTGAAACACTATGAGGAAAGGACTTGATTTTTCATAGATATTATTTTGTAAGAGGTTTCAAGTACTTTATCTTAACTCATAGTTCCATAGACGACCGGTAATTGGTTGCAGCAAATTGATACCAAGTGCTTCAGTGAATAATCGTATCAAACGCTGCGTAATACGATTAAACCTAAGTGTTTATACTTGACCCAAAATAAGTTAGTGTATAAGCAAAGAATTATATGGATATTATATTTTACAAATTATATAGACAAACTTTAAGGAAGACATTATTAAAAAAGGCAATTTACAGTCTTGCGACCATCATTCTTTATAATAATAATAATAATACAATAGTACCATATGTATTATATGTCATAGTTACCTTATATATACTGTAGACCTTTGGAAAAACTCGAAAAATATATCGACGAATTAATTGATTGAATTGGTGTTCCCTGTAGGTATTTAAAATCAAAACAATTTGACTATTATTGCCTTGTTAGGTTGTCAAAATATTCTGTAAGCAAAAGAATATTTTAGAGGAGAGATAATTTATAATTTAATGTGAACTATACCTACTTATGTGGTCAACAATTCATTTGAGAATTTTATTACATTTATATAAGAAGTATGTAATATGAATCGCTAAGGAAATGCATTTATCAGTGTAAGAATAAACTCGGAAATATCATTTATTACAATGCTTCTAATTTGACATAATATTATCGTTTCCTGTTTAATTTTCTATCAATCAAGAAATTAAAATTTATACGCCTGTATTCATACTAAGGGAACATAAACATCTAGACATAAAACCATTGAGTTTTTTTTTTTCTTATACTATGAAGAGGGGAGACGAGCTGGACGCACTCCTGATGGTAAGAGTAACGCCAGCCCATAGCCAATGCAGTGCTACCCGGAACTTTGCTATAAAGCCCAACTCCGGGCAGGGGTGCACTACACCGACGCTCCCTACTTTGAGACTTGAGTCGTCAGATGTTAAGACTCATTAGCCCAGTAATTTCGCTGGCTACAGTGCCCTTCAGACCGGAGCACAGTGACAGTTCACATCACTGTTCAGGCGGTAGAATGTCTGGCACTGTGGGGGTACCCACCCAGTCAAGCCTCAAGTGGGCCTCAGTGGGCCAGTCAGTTGTACGACTGGTTGGGACCTCACTCTAGTTTAAAGGAAGATTACTACTCCTTCCCTTGTTTATTCAAATAATTACCCAGCAAATTTAATTATCACTTCTAGCAAAAAACGTCAGTTAACTTACACATTATTCAAAATATAACAACGATCTCACAAACACTTAATAACCTAAATAATAGGACAAAAGCATTAATTGCGTCTTCATTAGTATGATAATGTGAATGACATGAGCGTATCTGAATTGTACGTAGGTACTTTATATGAAAAAGCATCTTAAATATTTGTTTTTTAAATACGATAATTCTAGCTATAAACCGTTTTATGTGTTTCTTTATGATCTCTGAATTTAGTGAGCGATGTAACACATTATTAAAATTTCAACTACGTTTGTTGGGTTATGGTTTTCATATTTATAATATGATAATATACGATCTTTGTTTTACCCGACTGCTTGTTATACCGAACTACGATATTTGACTACATTAAATAAGTATGATACTGATACTGATACTGATTGTACATTTTACAATTTAATCACTGGAATAATTTTAAAAAGTTTTTTTTATCAATAGAAAGCCGCATTCATCGACTATTAATTGAAAAAAATCATGGAACCATTTAATATATAATATATTTCATACTAACCGTATCGCGCGGTTAGTCCCGTTTTTATGCATGTATAATACGCAAAAACTATCTGAAAAGAAAACGCATGAAAAGAGACAAACAGAAAAAAGCGACTTTATTTTATACTATGTATTTAGTAACTATTATGTCAAATTGCATTATAATTGAATTCGATTATAAAGAATATATGTATTAAATGGCATAGTTGGAGACAAAATATCGCCTAAGTACATTTTCCAAACCGCTTTAAAAACATTTTATTTAACAACAAAATTACGTCACGCGAATCACGAAGACAGGAGATTAATTCGAAAATGAAAATATAAAAGCGGTATCAGGGCGTGAACTAAGTTTTCATTTAGCGTTATGCGAAAGTTACCCTAAATCGCAATCTTCGCAGACAAATCTCAATTTGCATATTAACAAGAAACTTTGCATCGTTTTCAAAAATTGCGACTGTGGGAGAAGCCAGGTGACTAATCTGCCGCGCACGTGGACCGGTGGACGTAGAATGGAGATTGGCTATTTATTTTATTAAGCTTTGATACACTATGACACTTTTTTTTTATTTATTTTTTTTTAGTGTTATTTTAAATGTGCGTTCCATAGATTTTAAGGTTAGTTCTGTACGATAAAAAGCATTTAAAATATAAAAGTTTAATGACTCTGTAGTGGTCTACCTAAACTTGAACTAATATACAAACCATTAATTATTTTTTTACAACAAGTACACACATATATGTAATGAAATAACATGACTCCTGTTCGGCATTTGACGTGAAACATCTTATTATATATTTAATATAATTATTAATCATACAAAAAAAACACGTTAAAGTCTGCCAAACGCATCACACCACACCATACTTAAGTTAAGTGGCTATAGACGTAACAGAAACAAAAGCAAGTAACGAAAATGGAAATAATAAGTAATATAGTAAATATTTAAAAGTAAAACCAGTTAAAGCCACATTCCAGGTCGTAAACTCGTAAATACGAAAGCGTGGTGCAAGCCGGGTCGCTCAACACTGGAGATATTCGCAAATCCTTCACGGTACTGGTTTCAAATATCACATCGCATTGTGCCATTCATTTCTCCGCCTTGATTACTCCTGCTCCTGAATAATTTTAATTTTGATACCTCAATTGTTCTCAAAACGACCTCCGTTAACGATATACAGAATTAAATGTTCAAAAACAATACTCCACTTACATTTATACGACGTTTGAATCCAATAATCACGTATTATATGAAGGTAATATTGTATTATGTTTTGACGCATGCAGCGGAAGTATTTCGTTATAGAAAAGACGTAAATAAGCTCCCCTATTGACAAGTCGAAGTAACGAGATGGTTGTAATTAAGTAAACAGAGATACCATCATGAGCATTGCCATACCGCACAATATTAGAAACGGCTCATTAAGTACTTAAGCTGAGATGACACCTCTATAAATAGTTAGTCGGCATCGAGTACAAAAATTGTTTATTTTAGTTAAGGAGGAGTACACAACATCTGTTAAGTTTTCGAAACGGTGCGTTTAATTCGAGTGAGCCGTAACGAGCTGATGGCATGATGCAATGCTCGATGACAAATATAATCTCGGCTCTAAGACACGTTGATTTGACACTGTTGTTATTCCCAGAAGAGCGGAGATTTATTTTTATTCAAAGAGCTAAATAGTAAGGTGAAAGATTTCTGTTTTGTTCGGTTCGGTGGATAGCCGTTAAATCCGTCAGCGGGTATCGCGCCCGAGCCGTTGGTATCAAAAAATCTGCCCGGATCTCGATGCTTTTATATCAAAGGAGTGAAACGATAAATAAACATCCATAGCGGATGGTTTCATGAAATTGGCGATACATGAGTGAGGTCAATCAACGCAGTTTACTGAAGTTACTGATACAGAGGACGTTTGTAGCGGATGTCTGTGCTTTGACAACAATTTTAGCGTGATTCTTGGTAAATTACTTTATTACTTATAGGTCTTTGATTTAATCATATTTTTTAATGGAAAAGAGTGCAAACGAGCGGAAGGAAACTTGAACTCAAAATCTGTTTGAATTCACTTAGAATGTTAAAAAGAAACAATAAAAAATGTAAATTTACGGACACATTTTTTACAAGAACTTTGTCTCTTTAAAAACTTTTTTCCATTTTTCTCTTTTAATAACAACGCTTCCTTCAACAAACACCAAACTATTCCTAAAGCCATTGCATTTTCAATCATCAAAGCTAATTAGCGTCGAAATATCTCTGTACCAGTTAAACAAGTTATAAAATTATAATGATAATAAAGTATTCATGTACACGTATAAAAAGCAAGATTACACGGCACCCCGTTACGAATATAGCGGTTTTTCACACTCAACTATCATTAGTTTAAATAAGCCAAGCTATTAATTACAACTTACATTCATTTAGTTTTATATACAAAGAATTATCTGCTAAAACAACGTAACATTGTTTCCTTATTAACACTTTTTAGACATAACTTATTATGCGTTAATTATTTAACATAGAACGAAGTAAGGAAATCGCATGCTTCGAATGTTTTGCACTACGTCCAAGCATATAATATTATAATTATAAATCATGCCCATTTATCTGTGAATTAGCTAAGCACTAATGAAAGAATGTATGGTGCGTACTGCTTTATGGTTTTATGTGCGTTCATTCATAATTAAACTGTATTATTTATAAGTATACGGAATAAGCTCAATCAACAAATTTTCTTAATTAATAATTTATTTACAACATAACATACTCTATCAGATAGTATATTACTTTATAGAAAAAATTTAATAAAAAGCAATACCACTTTCTTACTAACGCGTCAGGATTTTAATACATATATGCCGGAATACTGAAACGCAACTGAAATTTAAATACAACTAAAACGGGTCCGATTTGACAGTTCACCATACAATTCTGTCAAAATTACGAGTCTTAAGGCGTGCTTAAATTTAATTTGCGTATGAGTATTTGGCCGATAATCACGTAAACTTTAAGATGTAGAAGCCTAAGATTTGCCAAAAAATCTATTGAATTTGGCGGAGTGGTGGAGAGTCATAAGTGGAGTTTTAATCATTATACACGTTTGGAGTAACGTGGTTCTTGGATTCAAAAGATTTCGGTCCAATGCGGTTTTTGAAAAAGATAGGACATTTAATGACGTCAGCTTGCTTCAGGTTCATTAAGAGTTAGCAATGTCGTTATGACTAATGTTCGATTATATATTCAAAGTCATCAGACGCATCAAAATTAGGCAATAGTTGGCATCTACAAAAAATGACTGTTAAAAGCTAAAAGACTTAAAGGAGAATTCGGTATCTTTGCTTAAATCGTGCAAGAGATCCATATGTAAATATAAGTTTAATAAATTATTTAATTCTTCAATATCTAGTGTTAAATTTTCCCGTGTAACTATTTAAATAAATAAAAACAAAGTCAATTTGAATCAACATCATAAAAATAAAGAAGAAAAGAAACCAATCAATCTAATAATCAATCTCTCTTTAAACATGCGGGAATCCATTTGCCACGGGTGTTATCTCTGTTTTTTACTTTATGCATTGGCCACAGTTATTTACCGGATCCACTCATGCGTACGTTGGTGGTGCCCGTAGTGAAGAACAAAACGGGTGACACATCTGACATGAGTAACTACCGGCCTATCTCACTTGCTACTACCGCGGCGAAAGTACTTGACAGTGTGTTGAATGGCTTGCTTACGCAACATATCGATGTTAGCGATGCTCAGTTCGGGTTTAGGACGGGAGTGTCGACTGAGAGTGCCATTTTTTGCCTTAAACACACGGTCAAGTATTACACTGGTAGGAGGACGCCGGTATACGCGTGTTTTCTTGACTTGTCGAGGGCTTTTGACTTGGTGGCTTACGACGTACTGTGGGAGAAGCTGAGGGGTACAGGCTTGCCGGGCCAGTATACCGCCCTATTCAAATACTGGTATGCTCACCAGACGAACCGAGTGAGATGGGTCGGTACCCTGTCGGATGAGTACATAATGAGCTGTGGTTTGAGGCAGGGGGGCCTGAGCTCCCCCATACTTTTCAACCTTTATGTAAATCAACTTATCGAGGAGCTGACCAGCACTCATGTCGGCTGCCACATAAACGATGTGTGTGTCAATAACATAAGCTATGCGGACGACATGGTTCTGCTCAGTCCCTCGATAAGCGGACTGAGAGAGCTCCTGTCGATATGTGAGAGATACGCTGAGGCGCACGGTCTGAAATACAACTCAAACAAGAGTGAATTGCTCATATTCAAGGCACCTAAACAAGAGCCCCGGCGTGTGCCTCCAGTTTATCTGAATGGGGTGGCTCTGAAAATCGTGGATAATTTTAAGTATCTCGGACACATTGTGACCAGCGATCTGAGTGATGACTGCGACATAGAGCGGGAGCGCAGAGCGTTGACGGTGAGAAGCAACATGCTCGCTCGCAGGTTTGCTCGCTCCACTGCAGACGTTAAAATTACCTTATTTAAGGCGTTCTGCCAGTCTTTTTATACGAGCGGCCTGTGGGTGTCCTACACGAGTCGAGCCTACAACGTTCTGCGCGTCCAATATAACAACGCTTTAAGGATGCTGTTGCGACTACCGTCGCGCTGCAGCGCTTCAGGGATGTTTGCTGAAACCCGTATTGATGGTTTTCACGCTATCATACGCAAAAAATCTTTCTCTCTGTTGCAACGTGTTCGCAACTCTCGGAACAGCATCCTTAAGATGATTTCCTGTAGCCCAGATTGTCCTATTCAGAGGCACTGGATGGAGGTGGCGCTAGGTATGAAATAGGTGAAACCAAATAGGTTTTAATTGTTTTGTACCTGGTGCTCGTACCTAAATACTAACAGTACTAACCTAGATTAAGTTATTCATTGTTACTAACACAGTTACTAATCATTTTTTATGGGCTAGTGTTTTATAAAAGCCTGAAATAAACGTATTTTATTTTATTTTTTTTATTTTATATAAGAAGAAGCACGAAGCAAAAAACAATCGAAAACAACAACCAACCGACGAACCAAGCCTCATGAGCTATTTATAAAATAACAATCATAGAATCCTTTATTATGCTATTAATATACGACGAATTAAAATATAACCCTAATTTACATACATATCTGATAATAGAATACCTATTTCATTTAGTAGGTTTTAATTTTCAATAAATCCTAACGGAAATTTTAATAAAGTACTTCATGGTACATACTTTATAAATTTATGAATATGAATTCATAAATCCCAGTTGATCACACAGGACAGGTACACGAGAAATAACGGCGTCGCGGCGTTACATTGAATTTGTCTTAAAAAATTATACAACGGTCTTAATATCGTCGAAAGCATCCGACAAAGATTGGAAGTGTTTCAAGCATATTTCGATAACGCCTAAAAAGGTATAATGTGCGTATCGCATATTCGGTTTCGTTTATTAAATTACAATCTCGCTGACACGGCATGATAGCGGTCGATATTCGCTTACACCAAGGTCAATTTTGGGTTGAGATTTGAGAACCGATGTTAGAGGTAACATGTTGGGTCAAAATGATCTGAATCTGATATTATAGAAAAGTTGTCTAAAGGAAAGTGCTATTTCTGAACGTAGGTAATTATCTTAATTAAGAATGAATAAGGTAGGACGAAGAGACTGCTGCTTTTTACTCAGGTAGAAATATAATTTAAACGTCATTGAATTCAAACATTCATGCGATAAAAAACTCTTCGAAAGAGAAGTATTAAACAATTAAAACTAACTTTATAAAAATTGTACATTGATTCTTATTACCGTTTTCCTTTCGATTTTAAAATAAGGCTACGTACATCTTAATGAAAATCTTAATGAAAGTGATGATGAAAAATAGCTTTTCATATTTCAATATATAACTAAGTCTTTTCTTAATTATTTATTATAAAGGAATAGCATATTTTGACTAAGAGGCTATCAACATTCTAGAATGTATACCTACTGCATAATATTTTTAACTTAATACCAGTTAAATAATTCCATGAAATTGGTATAGAATTGAAATTGGTACAGAGATAAAAATTAACGGGATATTAAATAATTTATTTTGTATACCTTTATATGTATCAACTTACGATTTCTTTCGTTCTGCTCTCTTTGTAAATATTCAGCTCTTATAAAAATAATTACTGTTTATAAGGAGGATTTTGTTAATTGAGAACAATTAGAACATGCCTAAACACTAATAAAACATTAAGTTTATTAGTGCTAAAAGATTATATTGGACAATCTTGTTTATATTGGACATTCCGACCCCTGTTTATTTGCTTCGTAATAGAGCCTGAACTGAACATAATAAATAGCATTTCTAATTTTTTCCTAATTAATTATCAGAGTTTTAGCACTTTCAAATTAATGGGTATATTTGAGTATCGTCTCAAGCTCATTACAAAAAAAATCCCTATGTAAGGTAAAATCTTTAAAACTGCGCAATTGATTTTCATGCTGTTTTTCATCAGATAGACCGATTCAAGAGGAAGGTTTCTATGTATATAGTGCAACTAGTATATTATTAAAAACAGTGCCCTAGATAGTTTTTACTGAGAAAGAAAATAATGGTTATTACAGGTAGCGACTTATTAACACCCGCACGTGTCGACACGAGACCATGACAATACTAAGTGCCGTCATATTTCTTCAAAGTTTACGATACGTCGTCGGTACATCTAGTAACATCTATGCATAATACATTCCGACACACTAGCAAACAATACGAGCATTATTAAAATGCGTATTAAAACATATCTTGAAACGTTCCAGAGGTCGTTCACATCGGGCCTAAGCCCGCTGCCTTGTATACGCGCATTCCCATAATATTTCCAACATTTTTTCTTGGACCGAACAAAAGTATTCGGAAAACGGTAGTCCTTTGACCTCCGCGCGCTTAATCATTTATTCTTTCACGTTTGAACGCAAATAGCGGTACGAAACATTCGGATATTTTCACATTCGAATGGCCGCCGTAAAAAATGTCCCCGTAGGTAGCTAGTTAAGGCTAGTACCATTTATTTACAACAGTAGACGTGTCAAAAATACCAGCGTTCGGAATTATTAATGGTTTGTTTGAATGGTGCGTCCGTTCATTGTGGCTGCAGCGGGACGCGATGCGCTGACACTAATTATTCTTATTCTCAAATGATGCATCGCTTTGGACAAATCACTCGGAGGCGTTGGAGGTAAAAAGTTCATGTGATTAGTTTGTACGGTCGCCACGCTGCTTGTAAGTGGGCCGTGCTGTTTCTAAACGCAATATATCACTGTTGAGATGAGATGCTATCGTGTACAGCTCTGTCAGATTAGCTCGACCCTAATCCCATTCAAAATTACGTGGCTACATGATGGAAGGCAATTTAATTGATGCTTTTTCTCCTTGATAAAACGCAGTGGAGTGTTCGGTAAACACTAACGTGATAGGTAATTGGATCTTACTTTCCGTTATCGGTTGCGATTCCAGTTCAATTAAACGTATTACTGTTCTGTCATTTGCTCTGTTAGCGTCAACTGATGTTTTAAAATATCAATGGATTTTCGTAGCGATGCGGTGTTGTACTGTGAATGATTTGTTGATAATAAATATTGTCAATTACACATTGATATACTATACTAAATTAACCAAGAATTTAGGGAAAACGCTACCAATTACTACTTATATGATAACAAACGATGCAGCGAAAAAAAACAAAGAAAACAAATACAAAAGGTTACTAAAGTGATCTCTTCTGGATGATCTGTGACACCGAAAAATCTTACAGAGTTTAAGAATACGGTGTAAAAAGGACTTAATAAAAAAAATAACATTAACCTCTTAATAGATAAAGCTAAACGTAGCTTCGTGCTGGAACAAAATCTCGGCGAATAAAC
>JADANM010005835.1:7636638-7650216 GCA_026213755.1 Eurema hecabe
GGCGAATAAACAGTCCTACAGTAATGACTGAATCGGACTAAGTATAAAATGCTTCGTTCTAGGTTTCTAATACTAGCCTAAGGTTTCCCTCGGCGTCAATTCAGAATAATGAAACCATATCGGTGTGGCCAAGATTAGCGTTTTACATAGAAACTGGGCAGTCAAGCCTATCCTTGCACGACAACCGTTTACTAATACGAATGGACTTTGGACTGAGCCGAGAAAATAGTCTCGTAGTTTTCATATAAAATCATAATGTTAATAATAAGGTATTTTTGTATTTTATGCTATATTTTTTCTATATTTATATACTGTATAATTTATTCGCCATATTGATGCTGTAATATAAAATTATCTTAGGATCAACTTAAGTGTTTTTAGATGTAAAACATAATCAATCCAATTCTCTAATTACAAAATCTTTTTTAATTAAATGAAAGCAAATACTTATTTAAGTATATAATATTAACTAAATGTATAAGTAGGTATATAATATGTATATACATATAAGGTTGAACTCACGTTATCCTCGAGCAAAATTGAGTGATATTTAACACGATATAACGGTGAAGCGGATTACCGCCGCTAATCTTGCGTCTGCGAGCAGGTGGGCTTCTAATTAAGAACTACGTATGTTGGTTAATTAGCTGCGTAAGTAGTTAAGGTCACATCCAGTTGGAGCGATACTCGTGCGATATAAAAAAACGAACAGAATGTTATTCATATTATAATATTTTTTAAACTAGAATTTTATTTGAAAGAAAGAAACCAGAGCACACTAATTTATATAAGTTAATAAAGAAACATTTATTTCAGAGCACATTATTAAAATACACAAGACACGCTTTACAAGTAAATATATTATCTATAAACATGTGTTTGTTTTTTTGATTATTTATTAACAAGAGAAAAAGACAGTGTTACTCTAGAAGAGGAAAACCGCTCAGCATGTTTTGGAGCTCCGAACCACTATAATAATTTCTACATTTTCATTCTTTATTCTATTAAGTGGTGAGACGAGCTGGACAAACCACCACCACCACCACAAATTTACCGGTAAAAAAATTGAATTTATTTTGACTTTGTTATTATATTAATTTTTTTTTTCTTCCTAAGGCCTCAACTCAGAAGCAAGTTTAACCAGTATGCAATAAATTCCAATAATTAATATTTGTATTGCAACAATAATGTTATATAACAAAACTAGCCCCACCCCGCGGTTTCACCTAGATGCTTTGAATAAAAAGTATCCTATATGTTAATGTAAGAACTAATCTACATGTACGCCATAAACTTAAGCCAATTCTATTTGGTAGATTTCGCGTAAAAAATCAACGAGCATACTTATATAAGTATGTACATTATCAAAAACTTTTGTCTTTATACTACTTGTATGTTTAATATCTGTAAAGTCCTTGTTAATCTTGAAAAAGTAGGCCTGTTCTACATAACATCAATAAAACAGCGAACACCGTGTAGTGGAAGACAGCCTAAGGCCTCCGCGCAAGGCGTCAAAAGATTTCTCACTCCAAAAATCTTCGTAACGCTTTGTTGATAATGTTCCTCATTACCTCACCTTTTTTCTTAATTCCTTCCTTTCGCCTCAACTTATTTTCGTATAATTTATACTTTAAACACCCAACGAAACAGCTACATGCACTACGCCATGTTTTAAGTAATTAAACAAAAAAAAACAACAATTGCATTTTCAATTCAAATATTAACACGTTCTTATTTTAAAATGCAAATCTTTTAATTGTAAAACTAAGAGGTCGGCCCATGTTTAACTCTTAATTAACGTTAACGTGACGTGTTCAATTTAAAAAGATTTATCGCAGGGAAAAAAATCATTTCGTCTTGGTCAGTTAAAACTGCGTTTAATTAAGCACAGAAATATGTTGCATTTCATGCTCTCGAAACATTACCTACATACTTATAAAAAGTACTCTGGCCAAACTTACAACGACATCGAACATCAAAGCGGCATTTAATATTTTTATTGATTCCACGAACGAGTCGCATTTGAATGCATCGCTTTATTCTAGGCGGAATATTGGAAAAGCCGACAAACGCAGACAGCGACTGTAAACCTCGAAACAATTGTACAAGTAGATTAGAGTGCATGAGATACCTTGAGGCTGACCTATCAACCTCAAACAAAGTATTGTAGATAAGGCGACTAGCCCTAGCCGCAGCCGATGCCGACCGGAGCGATACGCCTCGGCTCCCAATGAAATATTATCTATCCGACCTAAGAGTACTGAGCATAATGACATTTTAGTAATACAACGCTTTATCTACGGGACGAAAACTCCGGAGATAAGTTAAACGCCAACCGTTATATTGTTTCTAAGTTGACAGCCATCGTAATTTGTTACCGTCAGCCGCTCCGTGACAATACACCGGCTCTCCCACCTAAAAATACCCCCCGCGCCCGTCTATCTATCCTACTGATTCGAACAATGATATTTATCAAAACGCAAGAACGCAGAACGTATCCGACATCGATCTTTTAGTTAGATTATTTTATACGGCTACCAAATGAAATGGCGATAATAAGTCACCCGATTGTATTGTGATAATTTAAAACATATTCCGTTTGAAGCATTACTTGAAATTTTAAGTGAAGCATTAATAATAGATGAACATGATAAATGTGAGGTTATACCGCGAAGACGCCTACGCGTGCAGTCTAAGAGACGTTTGCATCAAGGCGAAAGAGGTGATTGATTCCAGGCCGACTTGCCAGTACTTATAGGTACTCGTACACCAATACATAAACGGTATATCAAGGTTCGCTTCTTTAACGGACAATTAATCGACTATATTATTGAAACTTACGTCATTACAACCCATACGATCGCCTTATTATCGTGCCCGTTACACCATAAACGAACGTCAAAAATAAACTTTAATATAACTGCTACAATAATTAACGTTCTTTTACTAAGTATTGTATCAGTTGACACTATTCGTTTACCCTACAGTTTTCATCATTACACTTATATAGGATTTACGGGGCTCCATTTCAATTAATTAATTAAATATAGAATACAAATGCGCCATCATCGTATCAAAGCCAGGTGACCCCCCATAGCGGTTCAGTTACGAATAAATGAATTACCCTGAATCAAATTAAGTTTCGTCCCAAAGATTAAACCGATTTAGTGAGATTATCCGAATGTGTTAAACGTCGCTTGTTGGGTAGTAATTGAAGGGGCCAAACCCTGGTTAATTACTTATAGTGCTAGATAAAGCTTTCGTAATCGAATATTTTGATTATGTTATAAGCATTGTTGAGGTATTACAATTTATTTAGTGAATGAGTTACTCTCTCCTTTAAAGAACTGTGGAAATAATGTTTAATATTTTATAAGAGGGTTACATTTCAAATTCAAATACCACTTTATATAGTTAAAAATCGTTACAATAATAAAGGTAATTTCTATACTAAGCTAAGCTTCATAACGATAGGTATCAGGCACGGATACCTACTCCTCTCCTTTATCGGATCCTTCTATCCTTTCTATGTTATTGTATGTCTCTCCTTTTCATATACCTCTTCCTTTCCTTTATTCGCATAATCCTTTCCGTTCTATGTTATTATATGACCCTTTCTTAGCTTTCGTATGTAAGTAGTATATGGCATATGCTCTGTAATAAGTCATCACAAATCGATCAAGATAAACAAAAAACAATTGATGCTAGTAACCCATGCAAGGAAACTTCGTAAAACCAAGTCGCGAGTTTTCATAGGCGCATTTAGGAACAAATTCTGTTAATAAAATTAAATTAAAATTTACACGTTAAAACATGTGGTAGAAAATAATTAATAACATTCTGTAGGCTAAGAAAGTTGAAAAAAAACAGAAGAATATAAGATAATATGTTGACGACAGTAACCGATTGGATTGGGAGTTTTTAAAAAATTTCAAGGACACAAAAACAATGACCGACAAATAACTTTATTTACCCCTCAAATGACTTACAATTATGATACTTTATGTTAGAATATGTCTAGTTTCTTATGTAAACGTCTCCAAGCAATTAGCGTCGCATTTAATTTAAAATGATGAAATAACATTTAATTATTATTTTCTCATAATTATAACAGACAAAAGGAAAAAAATCCTTAGCAAGACAATTGCAACCTTCTCAATATAATATTAAAACTTCTGTTTCTTTAAATTCGGTCTTAATAATAATATTTAGTTCAATCGAAGCAAAAAATATTGACGTTACCATCTCGCATTTCTCTTTATTAAGGAATTTATTAGTCATGAAAAATAGTCATTTTGCGGTTATACCGTTTTATTATGTCGAGAAAGGCAGTTGAGAAATAATAAAATTGTTTTTCTAGAACTATCTAAGACGAAATAAATTTATTAATTTAGTGCCTAACTTTCTTTAGTACTCTTGCAACTTATTTGTGTTTCCATTGCAACTTGTATATAAAAAAATTGTATAAAAAAGAAATTAGTAGGTAAATTATGTAGGTACTATATATTTTGCTAGTGACAGAGCTATTCCATTGTTTTTTACTTTCTTTATAACATGAAATATTGTAGCATCTTTAGGCGGAGGAAACGTCTGATCTATTGTCTTCATGAAATTGCTAAGTCTAGGTCAAACAAAAGTAAGCAAAAACGTGCAAAACGGTCTGTTAAATCCATTTACAGTCCTAAAAGTATCTGTTTAAGAATTGCAAAAACTCACAAAATGAAAAGATCTTTAGGTCCGGGCAGCGTCCGCGTCGGGGCAGTAGCGTACACATACGAAGATGAGAAGCGATAATTGAAAAAATGTTACAACCAGTGAATCTTAACACGGACTTAAAACAGCGACGGATAAATTAAAGGAATCCCAGCCACGATTGTTTTTCTTTTCAGATCTGCGCGTCCGATAACCGAGATATAGCATGTTCTCAACGAACTTTATGTGTCCTTGTCGGTGTGGTGTGTACTTTGTGTAGGTAGCACTCGCGTGTTCAATTTTATCGTGTAATTTTAATTACCTTCTGCCTTGATTGCGGCGCTATAATTATTTTGCTTAATTAGCTATTAAGATACATTATCATCCTCGCATACATATTCTTTTACGACCCCACTTTTACCTACTTAATGTGAGCCTTCAATTACGATCTCTAGCCTTATTACCCTTCCGGCTTCCGAAACCTCTGTACGAGATCAAAACATAACCAAATTAATACCCGCATAATTAAACAGCGTTACCTTACAATGCAGCTACCGGCTCGCGTTCAAAAGGCGAAATGATGAGCTGAAAATACGTTTTTGAAGTTAAAGCAAGCGTACATAAAGTGGCGGCGATTAGGCTCCTCGAATAAAAACAAAGGCTGATAATGCATGCTCTAATCCCGGCTCTAGAGTTCTCTAAAACGCACCCACTTTCCCCGGGTCATTAAATTTCTTTTGATTTCCTATTCCACCCGGCGACCTCCCTTCGAGTTAACACCCTGAGTAGTGAAAAATTGCAGCAAGCGTGTTATAAAAGGCGGGGTGTAGGTTCCGAACAATAATTCATAAAAAGCGCGCGCGGTTAATATTCTCGGCTGCCTGAACGGGACATAATCATCCGCAAAACTAAATTTAATGCTAATAGCACTTTGTAAAATAAAAGCTCGGCAGGGTCGGCCGCGGCGCTTAGTGGCATTATTTAAAGTGATTTTAATTATGTTGAAAGCAGATGACACACTGTGCCCTCCTCTTCACTGTCGGCCGGTGACCGGTCGCCGCTCGTCGGTCGCCGTCGTCGGTCGCCGGTCGTCGGTCGCCGGTCGCAGGTCGTCGGTCGCCGGTCGCCGGCTTGTTGACGCTTTCGGCCGTTAATTATGAACGTGCCTCCGGACTCCGGAGTCGGCCCGAAGGTGTCGAATCTGTTAATGATCCTTATTACTGTTTATTTCATCCGGATAAGTCATGTGTCGTAATTTATTTCTGCGTTCCGCAATGTTTTGTGCGATCAAAATATTTTGTTTGAGTCGTGTTCCCTTTATTGTCGAGTTAAATACTAAATATAGTGAGCATTACATTTATTCAGCTATGCCTTAATGTAGACAAAATATTGTCGGTAAAAACTTGTATAATTAAAGTGCATCTGTCAGTGTTTTTCTGTGAGTTGTTATGGACGGAACGAGTAAATTACAGCATCGCGTTGTTAATCTAATACGAGTACACATATACACACGTATACACAAGACGCAAACAAACAATGGTAACAAAAAAGCTTTTAGTAATTACGTAGCTCGCAATTACAAGGGTTTGATAAACGGATAAATGGGTCGAATCCAATATAGCGTAGGGAAGTACCTAATAGCATCGTAGTAGTAACCGTACACCGGTCCCATGCGTGTCTCTAAATCCGTCCAAACCCATATATCACACGAAGGCAAACATTACGGCTTTCTATGTATATTGTTACGCAGTGCCTCTGTAGACTCCGATGTTTGCTTGGCTAGCCGTTACAAAAGCGAAGTGATTTGCAAACATATCATAGGTGCATGCGTCTGTCGTGTACAGCGGAGAATGTTCTGTACTACATACAGTTTCGGCTTTCTAATTATAATAGGCATATTAAAAGGAAATATTGCATAGGTTGGTTGGTAATGTTAGCCCTATCTATTTGTCTCCTAATGTTCTGTCTTACATAAAAGTAGAAAACTTATTGTATTGTAACTTATTAGGATTATGTAAATGCAATATGTTTACCATACAATAGTTATATCAGTACATAAGATAGAGTATAGACTTAAAGGTGAATACAGTAAAACATTATAATGTTATAGAAACACATAGTTAAGTTGGTTACAGTCTTTACCAGGTTTGTAGTTTAAAAGTAGGTAAGAACTGATCTGAATTCAACACATTTTGTTTAGATATTTGTCTATGTATGTATGTATTTACAAAAGAAAAGTATGTATATGTCATTTATTCCGATATCTAGTTGCCATAACACAAGCTTCTGCTTAGCTTGGAACTAGATGGTGCTGTGTATAAATGTCCTGAAAATATTTATTTATTTATTTATATGTATACTAGTAGCCACCCGGTTTCTCGCGCAGTTCCCGTTCCCGAGGGGAAAACCGAGATGAAAAGTATCCTGTTTTAAGCCAGGGTATCACTTATCTACAGACCAAATTTAAACTAAATCGATTCAGCTGTTTTTGTGTGAAAGAATAACAAACATACATTCTCACAAACTTTCATATTCATAATATAAGTAGGATTATGTAGTTTTTTTTACCCTAAGTTGCTGTATTCAAAGATACTGGATCAATTAAAATCCTTTTTTTATACTCAATTTTATTTACTATTAAGTAGAAATTCGTTTGGTTTTAAAATAACGTTTAATACAGGCTTATAAAAATATGTACTATAAAAATAAAAATTGCATAACAATCTGATCGTATCGAACCTAGTACTTGTAAAGTATTCCATCATGACTTCCCCACTCCACCCCTCAAGTTAACCTCAAAGTGACACCGCAATATTTACGCGGTTTGTTTAAACAGAGGATGACCTTAGAACCACGTTGATCCTCAAACGTTGATAAATCACACGAATTCAAACATCATCTATTTGAGTTGTAAGCCCATACTAGCCATAGACGACTTGTTATTTACAACTCGAGGAGTGTTTTAAATGCTATTTCGAGCACTTCGTTGGGAGTAAATCCTCTGTGATATCTTAAAAAGTCATCTTAGTCTGCAAAAATAAACATTACTATTATAAGTTTGTTTATGTGGCACTAAAAATATTTCAAAGTGAAGTTTTTGAAGATAAAATTTTGCTGTTGATTTGTTGATTTTTAGCTATTTAGCTGTAATTAACATATGTATTTACTTACCAATACCCCTTTGTATAAACGATCATGAAATTTAGAATTGATAGCCTAAAACATTATACCCAGCCTAAACAACAGAGGAATGACGTCTAGACTACAGGCCCATGTTGAAAAAATTATGGGTCATTTGAACCACCAGGTGACCTATCTAGAACGATATAAGAGCATAAAATAATAAGATTCAGCACTATGACGTCACTTGTAAGCTGTCCAACTGAGTGCAGGTGAGAATTCGAAAGTGCAACCCTCGATTTTATCCCCATTTCGCATGATTTTTGTATGACCCATAATTTTTTCAACATGAGCCTGTAGTCTAGTCGTGCTGTTAAGCGTGCCACCAACACATGAGTTATGTCCACGACCACTCTGCCAAGCGCGACTACGACTGAAAAGAAGAAGCCTAAAACATTTGTTTTTAAAGTGAAGGAGCAAAAGGTTCGCCTACTGGTAAGAGACCATCTTTGCCCATGGACACCTTTATATATCTTAATAAATAATGATATATCTTTAAGACATAGAAAAGATAAGGATTTGTCACAAATAAAAATAAGGGATGGAATAGATGAGCCTTCGATGCTCGCACTTACCTCACTTACGAACGAAACGCTAAGCCATCTCTGATTAGATGCCACTGCTTGACGCCAGTTTTCTGAAGGAATTTGATCTCTACCACCTAGTAACAATAACACCAAAAGCCCAATAAAATAACCATCATCATCAGATGGAGTACTATTTATCTTAATCAATCATCAAAAGAATTAAAATCATCATCCTCCAAAATTAAAGTAAAATATTGAATATATATTAATATTAAATTGCAGTAAAATCTCGAACCAATAACTCACTAGTCCCATTATATTATTCAACTACAATAAAATCCAGAGAAATGTCATAAAACTTTTTAATAGTATACATCTGCATTGAATACCATACATCTGTGATGCGAAACGAAGCTTCGAATTTCGGTTACTTTTTATTGTCACTTCATTTCCACGTTCAACTATAAATGTATTTTAACCAGCTTAATATCTTCATTTGCACGCATCAGCTTCATAAATAATAAAAACACTATTGTCATAAAATAATTACCGAGATACGTAAACAGAGTTTAATAGCTCTGACAATTTCGTCAATTGTCGACCTTATCCCTGGTAAGTGATATCTTAAAGACAACAATAGCGATTAGAAAAAGTTATCGCAGCGTAAAAATATATACCTAACATTGACTAAAGCAGATACACGTGCAAAAAGAACATAATAGAGATGTCGGTACATACCTATTATATTTATATCACGACAACTCGAAAGACTAAGTACTAAATGAATAAGTTATATAAGACAAAAGAAGACTGCCAATTATTAAACACACGGGGACTATTTCAGTTTTAACATTTACGGAACTTAAAAAAATTTGTTTCAGAGAAATATAGAAAATTCTTTGTAAAACAAATTCCCAATTTGTTAACGAACTCAACGTTACGCCGAGAAAATTAATGAAATAAATGTCAACTGTAAACTCCATTACAAATAACGGTTAAGATTTAATGAACATTTAAAAAATTGCTTGCCTATTTTTAAATTTTGTGGCGCTCAGTTCTTAGTCGTTAGTTGCTCATTATTGCCGTGACAATGGAGGCGGTGCGGAGTTAGGCATTAGAAAGGTGGGTATTTACTAATGACATCCCGACGAGATAGGGCAGCAGTGCACGCCGAGCGAAGAGAGTGTATGCGAAACTATGAGGTCTATTGTATGAGCCATTAGTAATAATATATTTGTCGAAGAATTAATGAAATATATAAATCTGAACGTCAAATAGCACCTATTTGGGCGTATATTACATGAAACTTTTTGCCACGTACCACCATACCATACCGCATGAGAGACCTTTAAAAAAAAAGGCACTCGGTTAGCAACCGAAAAATAATACAGCTTTTTAGTAAGACACCTCTCATAATGCAGAATTTGGTGAAGCTAAACGACGGTGCCAATGGTGCAGATGGCCAATCTGAGACTTACTTCGCCGTGCTGAAGATCCTCTACTTTTTCCTACGATGGATGAAGAAAGCCTGGTGTCGCCAACGATATATTAATGTTTATATGAATTAGTTTTGGTTGTAAAGCGTCTAAATAAAGGTAAATTGGAATTTCAAATGTATTATAGTGGCGAATATTTTGACATTTTGATAGTATATACGAGTTTAATTCACTATCTATTTATCACTTTGAAGGTAGTTTAATTTCTGCCATGAAAGTAGACCCTTACTAAATATATAATTGGGCAAAGCGTATAGCGCTATTAGTCAATTATACTATGTTATATCGCTACTTCTTTATAGAACTTCATTTTATATTTTCATTATCTGCATTTTTTTTTAATAATAACTGGATTTTCATTTTGATTCGCTAACGTTTTCCACAGAATCATTTTCTTTTTTTTTTTTATTTAAATAAATTTGAGTAAATTACAAAATTTTATCTTTAAAAAATCTACAAATAAACCACATTCATTTTTACATTAATTCTTTCACAATTAAGGTCATTACACTATGAAACACATTGAATTTGAAGTTAAACTGAAGTCAGACGGTATCTTCATTTTTTTCAAAATAAAGTAGGTAAATAACTCCTATATCACTGAATGTGGTGGATACCAAAAATGTTTAAGTATAATATTTATTTTAACTTAATTTTGCATTCTTATGTATCGATTAGTTTGCTTATTACTTATCTTTCACATAACATTACATACTTATGATGTATAATTAATGTACTATTTGTTTTTTTTTCTTTTTATCGAACTTAAGTATAATTCGTATTATCTTTTTTAACTTTAACATAATACTTAATTAATTTAGCATTCTCCCTTGATGAGTACGATGTATCGCTAAGAGGATTTCCTTCTATAAGCAGCTAGGTACATATAATCCTAAGTTTATTAATTGTATATAAGTATTGCCATAAGAAAAACATGTGTATGACATCACAATTATAAATGATAATTAATGATTATAAAAAGTAAGGCTACCTAGGTTTAGTATACGTTTATTTAAAAGCACGATATTTTTAAAAAAACACATTCAACAAGTAAAAAAAAATTTTAATATTATTAGAAGAAGCTATGTTAAGCATGTTTTTATCATTAAATTAATATGCAGAACCTAATTTTAGTCGAGTAGTAGTAATTAGTCAGTTTTTGTCGTAACGATAAATAATCCTCTTATTATACTATTTTGAACACCTGTAGGCCACACATTATATATACATATTATATAGGAAAACATAAATTTTGAGTTGTGTGTGTATAAGCATCAACTATAATAGTCGCTAAATATGCAAAGCCCCTTGAAACTTAAAACGAATTTGTCAGTTAAAACGGTAAGAAGACCAGTGCCTAATTCACTAAGCTTAACAAATGCGATTATCAAATAGCTCCTTACGCTCAGAAGGCTCGCACCTGACGCATCAAAGATATCGTCAAAAGATATTTATCGCATATCGAAACGCATCAAACGGATAACCGCCTTTACCGCCCGTCACATTTCTACCAAATACTCTTTGTTTACCACGACAGTTATTTCATACTTTTTTTTTTTCAAAAACGAAATAATATATCTACCAGCTAATGAGTAAAAAAATAATTAGATATGTAAAAAATTCATCGCTGCGAACGTGTACTTAATGTTTCACACATTGTAACTATAAGAGGAAAAATTTAATTCGTAACGATTCACCGTGCTTATTTTTAATAATTTTCGTATAATTAAAATAAATGTTGTTCTATAATAGCTATGCATATTCAACAGGCTCGTATTAAACCTACTTAGCGTAACTCTTTCTTATAACGAGGTAACTGTTTATTTAAATCGGGACATCAAATTTAAGTATATTATTAAAATGCTCATTTTACCAGGTACATTAATTAGACTTATATTTCATTTGTTTGTCGTTACGCGTTATAAGTTTGTTGATGAGCTCCTAAGAGATACATTTCATATTCGTTTTTAGTATCTGTTTGATGACACAGCTTTAATTAGGTGAGTTATTATAAATTAAAGTCGGTACCTTTACGTTGTTGTTAGCTGTAATGAGTCGGGTTTAGAACGAGTGTACTGTATATACATTTTAATTCCATATTTTTGATCCGCATTTTTATAGAAAGGTTCTCTCAGATAAACATTACTGTATCTATTTATTCCATTTACAGTTGAATATAGGACATTAAAGTTGAACACCTGTAGTGTGTAAAATTCTAGATAATTACCTAACAATTATATTATGTTCAATAACAAACGTATAGATATGCTGAAGGTTAATCTAATTACAAGACTATGACGTTTTACGACTTAAAACTCATTGTAGCTTTAAATACTATACACATGTCCTTTAGAAAGGTTGCATAAACACGAGGGTAATGGTATACCGAATAAAACGATTAGATACACGTTTCGATTATGGACGAGCATCGCCATCTAGCGGCGAGGTTATACATCTGTCGAACCGGTGGTACGTGTTAAATGGTTCGACCAACAAACCCGCTTCTTGTCAATATTTACACAAAAATCCCATAATTTCAACCGCCATGCACACAATGGATTTATAAGATAAACATAGAGTAAAATGACTGTAAATAGGATTGACAACATTTTAATATATGGCCATAATGTTTACTTTGGACCATCGTCTCTGTTATGCCTACATGAGTTAATGCTGTACCGTGAAATTATTGTTTTTTGTCGCTCCACAGATTAAATATGAACAAGGGACGCGGCCGCGCCGGTGCGAACATTTTTTTTTAGTTTTCATACCGGCTTTTGTAGTGCAGCTTTGAAGTCGAATTTGGATAATAATTATGTATTTAAAACATTTACAATATGTCATGTAAATCGGTATGCGTATATGAGTGACATTTTATATGAATTTGATACCTAACCTCTTCTATTTGCATAGTCAATCAGAATAAGAATAAAATAATTGTTGATTTTAACGTTTCGCTTGACGCTTACCACCATTTATACTTCCTCAAATCAACCTTTGCAACAAACATGACCCGTACAAATTAAAAAACTTAAACCTCTTTATTCGTTCAAATATGAAAAAAAACATATGTACATAATAAAGGTTAAGAAAAACGCAGTTTCTAGTTCAATTAATTAGCACAGATCTTAATTAATTGTATGAACACGCAGCCTAAAGTATTCTAGCCTTTTTACGATGTAAATGAAATCTGTAAGCACGAGTTATGCTAATGTAAATTATTTATTTTAGCGTTGTTTTAACGAGTGTTATATATTGTAGTTAAAAGAGCATACCTCGTTAGACAGAAAAAAGAGATATATATTTTATATATGTATATATTGACGTCACAACAAAAAATAGCGAATAATTATAAAATGTCCGAAATGCACGGAAAACTGTGAATTTTTTTCTATTTCAAAAACATAATACGTATTTCAGTAAAAAATATACATTTTAATATAGAGTTAGATATAATATGTTAAAATAAAATTATATTTATTGCGGTCGTAAAAACATAATTATAAGCATTATTATTATTATTTATTAATAATAATATAATTATTTGAAACTGTACTGTTTGGTAACACAAAGTTTCAGTGAACTTTTTTATAATAAAATTCTTTGGTATAATGTTTAATAGTTATTTCTTACAATAACTTATTTAATATCTAATATAATATGTTAATAATAAAATGTTTCTA
>JADANM010005835.1:7650316-7661282 GCA_026213755.1 Eurema hecabe
TCTATGAAAATATATTTTAATGTGTATGTTATGTAATGCGAGTACCTAGGTAAAATAATTAGCTTTTTTGTTGTTTTTATTGCATGAAAGTTGTGTTTATTAAAATTAAGACAATTCTATTACCTACAATTGATAAAGATTTGATATAAAGTATAGGTCTATAGAAAACTGACACAAACAAGTCAAGAAAAATCTTTAATTTAATTTTGGTATTTAAGATAGAAAAAACATAGCAATATCTAATGTTTCATTTTAATTTTTTATTCATTCAAAATTTCTTAACAATTAATAGAGATTAGATTTTTTTACATTAATTTTCCAGTTTAAGTACCTACATTTAGGTAAAATGTATAATGTAATTACGTACTTTAAAGTAATACCTAATTACTTACTTTAGTAATGCAGAAAAGCAAATATAGAAATATTAGTAATATCTAGGTACAGCACTCGTCTCGCATTGTCACATTTGCACCTGAACAAACTCTCATCGAGCGGATTTTAACAGTTTTGTGTTTACGGATTACCCGACTGACAAACAGACGCAGGTAATGTATAGATATTGGTATAAGAGATATTAGCGGATGTGGGTGTATTTTTACAATCTAATTTTGTGGCGATTCGATGGAGTTCTGAAGGAATCTTCCATTTTGAATAGGTGCTATACTTCATGTGTTATTGTTAATAATCGAGTAACAACTCAGTGATATTAACTTATTTAAATACTATACAAGTTTATAAGATTTTAAGGTTGAATTGTTTATTTTCAAACAAATTAAATTGCCATAGAGTTCTATCTACACTAATATTATTTATAATGTTGCGTTGATTTTGTAAACTGAACTCGCTAATGGGGTGGACCCGACTGCTGAGATACAGTATTTTTACTAGTTCAGTAGTTGGGTGACCACAATTATATCTGATGTTAATGATAATCTGTTAATATTAATGATTAAATTAAAATAAATAAATCTAAATGTAATGAATAAAAATATTATAAATATTATAAACATTACAAAGAAGTAAAGTTTGTGTGTTTGTTAAATTGTAAGGGGTAATCTCGGGATCTACTGAACCGATTTTCAAAATTTATTTCACCACTTGAAAGCCATATTATTGCTGAGTGTCATAGGCTATATAAAAAAACCGAAAAGGATAATTAACATTAGGTATGCCCAACGATGTGGGCAAGGGTCAGCTAGTATACCTATAACATACAAAAGAAAACACGTTCAAAAACGCAGTGTTTTACTTTAATAGCTGAATCTTATCTATCAAAGGACGCTCGGAGTAACATTGTTTATCTTAAACGACGGTCACCAAGATCGGTTGTAAAGAAACATTTACTATGTCCCGTACATTTATATCGGAATAAACAAAATTCGTGCCGGAAAGACATTTGTTTAACTCAACTGCAATGACGAAAGCGAACACTTTATTACCCATTCGTAAAGTTATGGCGGTTTAGGGAACATACTTTTTCTAGCGCGTGGGAGGTTAACGCTTCGTCTAGCTACGACTATATGAATAAAACAAATACACGAACGCCTTCTATTTGGCGAACCGTTATCTAGTACATATGTACCTGGTATTATTTAACAGCCGCTGCATACCGTACAACGCACTCCGCATTAATAACACTACCAAGCACCCATTAAATGCATATATAGCAACTGATTAATGACGACATCCGATGTATAAAAGAACCAGTAACGATAATTCATGTCACTGTGTTTGTACAGCGCCGATGTACAATGCACGACGCCAGCAAGGGGGTGATTTAACTCAAAATCAATGGTAGCCTTTGAATGCAACCCGCGTCTAAGGGAGTTCGTCTTTTGCTTGTAATAATACGCCACCCCTAAAGGGTGGTTCCTCGGGGCAGAACTTTGTATGTTAATATAAACACTCATGTAGGCCACAGAATTTAATGTAAGACGGTAACGCGTTATTACCGACTATTAAACAGAGCGGCTTTATTCTTCAAGTGCTCGCTCTCGCAATCCCAGACGCGACTTAAGCTCTCCTGTAAATAATTACAACAAAAACAACCATTATATAATACGATTTAGAAACATTCAAACGTTTTTAATTCGTACGTAAGGCTCGGGCCGTTTCATTATATAAACGATGCTAAACAATCGCGACGTGCTGAAATTAATTAGCAAAATAAAACGCCAAACTTTCATTACGCACGAAATGTTCGCTCGGTTAGAACAAAGACGAGATAAAACAACGAAATGGCAGATAAAAATGGGATGTTTATAAAAAGTTACCGGGTGAGGGTGCCGTACGAAATCTCGTTGCATGTAAATAGAGAAGAAACTTTCAACGGGGAATTCGTAGAACTCTTAGATGGAGCAAGCGTCGGCATTCGGTAACACATGTAGAGGAGGTAGGGGGGGGCAGGGCGGACACATGTCTGTACCCTCCTCGTATCATAAGAAACTACTCTCCCGCACCCACTTAAATTTGTATGCACATTATACATGAGCAGACGTGTCGACCGATCATCTTTATATTGCTGTCACCAGTCCTCTGTAAACAGAACTATATTCCGTTGAATGCTATTATTAAATGTTTTGGATGGAAAGGACTTTTATTTGTTCCCACGTGACTTTTCTTGTTACGCCATTTATTTCTAGGACTTGGTACTTATAAATGACTAGCTTGGTGCTGAGGTTTGACCATCTCATCGCGATCATACTTTCTTGAAATTATAAAGCCTTATTGCTTTTCCTATTAAAGACGTAGAAAGTAGGTACCACTTTTTTACATAATTTTTTTTTTATCCTCTTAAAAAAGAACTCTTTAGTATCTTTAAATACTTTGGTAAGATATAACTATTCCAACTAAGCAACTTTCATGATAGCAATTTGTTTAAATTATTTTTAATAATAATTTCATATTATTAGGTAAAGTTCAGTATTATTATTATTATTTATTAAATAAATATCTATTATCAAATTTACCTTCATATGCCTATAGATTCACAAAATAAAATCTACCAGGACCGCAGAATAACAAAGAAGGCTACTCGGCTTTAAAAGTTTCGTGTTCTTTATAACATTAGCAACGATCTTTTTAAGTTAATGTTTATGGTAAATACGCAAATTGTGGTCCACCCCCCTCATTTATAAGCCTTTTTGGGCGAACTAAGCATTGGCGGTTCACGGCTCATTGAATTTGAATGCGCCTTTACCGATGAAAAGATTTTAATTAATCTTGCCTTTTTTTACTTCGTTTAATACGTGCCTCGATTAGGTTTTTGAATACGTCTTTAAAATAAAACGAATGGTGCTAAGTACGGGAAAATGTTTACTTAGATATGTATTTAAAAGGTCTTTAATATGTAGGTTCTAATGGAATACTAATCGGGTTAATATATTAGTACGAGGATGGATTTTAAAATACTTTTACCTATATTTATGAGGCGTGCTATATTGAATATTGATATTATAATTGCACTACATCTACTAAAGGTTACTGGCAAAATCGCATGTCGCGGCTAATTTATACATAGAGTATAGAGAAGTTTGTCTAATAATTGTTGAATCAAACGTAATTAAATGACAGCTGGTCTTCAAAAACCTTTTTATGCGTAATAATTTAGGTTCCATTTTTGTAATTTTATAATTGAATATTTATAATGAAATCTTTATATAGCTTTCATCTGCCATAGTACTTGTCTAATACATGAATTATGCATGGTTTATTGGATAATTATAATTTGACGATGTCATACAATGATGAAATTGTACCTTGACAATTCTATGATTGCTGAAGCAAACGACAACAATATAATCCTTTGCTTTTGATGTCAATGCTATTATTGAAGCAAGGACAGATCCAACGTTCAACAATAAGAAACTCTCGGACATTTATAGAAATGCTGAACAAAAAATGATGCACTTAAATAAAATAACCGTGAAATTATTTCTAATGTCAGCAATTAATGCGCGATTCATCAATATTTATTTATTGTTATTAAATGATGCGTGCTATAATTATATGTTTTTGTGTCCATATACGCATTTCATATTAAATGAATAGAAAATTTGTAGGTTTAGAAATAGTGGAGGAACACCAGTGATCCTTCATTGTACAAGTCGGATAAAACCTCCTTCTCCCTCGAGGAGGACGCAGTAGCAAGAAGTTTTCTCACTAATTAAAAAGGTAGAATTTGAAAGGTAGGATATTGCTCGAATAAAGTTGATGGATAACAAGTCCGTTAGTTTATATTTTTCTTTAATTTAATAATAATAGTTTGGAGTTAAAGATTTTTAATTGATTTGAAATAATGTCGGGATCTAATAACCAGTAGAGAGATTTTATTTTCTAGTGATGCAGGGAAGAAAGACTATACATTGAAAAAATAAACAAAGGGATCATGCTTTACTATTTTTCCTACAGCTTGTAATTTATATCGTTAGATGACAATTATTATGCTTAAAATCATAGCCCTGACAGAGAACTACACATAAGTATTATTATGCTATCTTTGGTGAAAACCATGAAGAATACATTTTATTTCTCAAACTAGCATTTATTCTAAAAATATAGAAGCATTCAATTAGTACATATTTATGTATATTATTTATAAAATTGTTAAAATTATTTAAATTTTTAAAGACAAATGTTACGCTACCGCCATCTAGTTAGATATAAAGGCGGAAAAGTTGTATTCACAAATCACAGCTGCGCATTACAAGAAATATGCTATTTCTTAATAATAAAATGCAACCAATGCTACTTCCTATGTTATTGTTTGCTTCATACATTAATAATTGTACGTCGATCTTGGAGACCGTGTTAGATTCTTGCAATTTATGGGACCTTAGTACAAATATATATTTGTATGAAATATTTATAAATATAAATAAATATTTTATAGTCTTATGATTTTTTTTAACATTTTAAATCATTTTTATATTTAAATATGAATAGCACAAAATAATATTATTCAATAAGATACATACACTACTACTGTAATAGATAGCTTAGTAACCTAGCTGTTTGCTATATCAAAAAAGACATTTAATTCATAGGTAAGTTGTTAGGTTAAAGCTGCGTTAAATAACTTAAGGCTAAAAGTAGCATTACTTAATCTATATTATTGCCTTTTTCTTACGTATTTTTAACACTTTTTTACTGAATTGAGAGTTGCGACCCTTGGGTATTATTTACAAATAAAATTTTTGATAGCATCCTATTTAGTCTATGTCACAGAAAATTTTACTTGGTTTTTTCTTTTGTATATTACGTATATTACGTGAATCGAAAATTCCAGAAATTCACTCTAAACTATCTCAAGAATTTAAAACCTTACTTCGTTATAATATAAGTATAGAACATAGAGAAACAATGGCACGTGATATAATATAAATAACATTAAAACTGCAGTACGTATGATTACATATTTGTATAGAAAGTGATCAACAGTCATACGTTACACATTTTTTTTATATTTTAACTTATTTAATACATGGAGTAAGGTAAAAATATTAGACAGTCTTGTTTGAAGCCAAAATTCAGACCTCTTTCACACTTTCAGCTTTTTAGAAACATTCTTGACAGATTAATAAGTAAAGATTCCAATGATATTATATAATATATAGATATGTTATACCCATACAAATCAACCGAAAAAAATGTTCCGCACAGCAGCGGCAGCACTCATACGTACAAGTCAAAACGATAGAATGAGATAAATGTTAAAACCAACAAGAAAACAGAATGTTAGTTTTGTCAGTTGCGCGTGAATGCACCGGCAACCAATCGCCCAAAGGTAAGACGTCCTAATTAGGATGTTTTTGAGTCTTCAAAAATTTGCGCTTATAACGTATCTTTTTAATATAATATCATTGAAAGATTCACCATCCCAGCTTTAGAATATAGATTAACACTATCAATGTCTGTGTATGAACATTAAATTGCAAATGTACGACAAATGAATAATAGCATGACGTGTGTTTGTCAGTGTAACGAATACCCTGGAGGGGAGTTTTTAATATTCGCCTGATTCTAATTGCCAACTCTTTTAAAAGTGCGTACATTTCTTGAATTTAATTTTAAAGGGAAGGGGTTGGAATTTATACGCTTTGTTAAATTTCGTTGCCAGCACTATACGGTATTATATTGTGGAGCAAATGCGTTTTATAGTATTTTGGGCGAGCGTTAAATTTTCTATGATTTTCGGGTGTTATTTTTTATATCTACTTAATAAATTTGCTGTGATTTTTGGTTTTTTTTTTACAAATCATCAGACTAGGTAAATGAGATTTTTGAGATACCTATAAGTAGGGGAGACCGGGGCTGGTTGTGACATTTTTTTACAAACTGTCATATATTTTTATTTCTTTCATTGTTTTACGTTTCTAATGCGTTCTCTGTTTCGCGGCCATAGCCACTGTAACTACCTACCCCCGTCACATCCAGCCCCGGTCTCCCCTACTTGTATTATAGAAACAGAATAAGCCTCCAGTACTTCCACGTACCGAACGAAAGGCAATATAGCTAATATGTAGCAGGCAGGAAGGTTCATATGTACTTTCACAGAATAAGTATAATAATCGTCACGAATGTTTAGCGATTGACGAGAATAGCTGCGCATCGGTAGAATCGCGCTCGTAATTGACGAATTAGTGCGAGAAAGACAACACGACTGGGACAACCAATCAACGCTCGCGCACCCGACGATCACGCGCCCCGCGCGCCGCACCGCTACCTCGATACCTTATTTTTGACTTCTGCGCAGGTTTCGTTCAGCGCTAAAGGTAATTGACGATAACTATACTCAAGTCCTCAAGATCTCCTCTGTAAGGCGCGCTGGAACACCGCTGAGTTTTTAGTCCGTCGATTCTAACGGTTCTATAGGATTCCGACATAACCACCTTCTTCTCCCCCGAAGAGGTCGTATCCGTAATAGGATATCCGATATAGTAAAAAAAAGGTACAAGTAGGAAAAAGTATCGTTACATAGTATGAAACAAAGTCACCCTTTTCTGTCTGTATGCATATATCTTTCTGTATGCATGTTTAAATCTTTAATACTACGCAACCGATTTTCATGCATTTTTTTTTTAAATAAAGTTGTTCCAAAGGGCGGTTTATATATATAAAACATGCATTATATATGCGAGCGAAGCCGGGGCGGGTCGTTAGTATTATTGTAGGTATTTATATACAGTTAGCCGTAGAGAACCTATTATTAAATCGTCACCCGACAGGCTTAAATGCTCTCGGGTCAGTCAGTCTCAGCAGATTGGTAGAGCGATTGGTCTATTTAAGTATAACGCTTGAAGACCAAGTCTGACTTGCATAGAACTGCACTTTCGTATGCCAATAGGTGTCAATTATACGTGTAGGTATACCGATTGGCCAGGTCAATCCTAATTTAATCGTGTAAAAGAATAACAGGTATTTCAAGCTAAATTTTTGTTTTAGATTTTTCTTTGGCTGTAAAAGCAAGATATATAAGTATTCAAATCTATAAATTAAAGCTACATTTTATAGTGTAACTATACTCCAACTCGTGCTGAGAAGACGCTGCATAATATTAAGAAGAAAACATAGATTTCTTCTTCAATTTATTTAATTCTTAATTAACGTTTTATGCAATAGAAGACATTGTAACCTTTTCAGACTATATCTATTGCAAATTTCATCGAATTCCGTTAAGAGGTTCTCGTCTTAAAGCCTCAAGGACAAATAGACCTACTTTTATACTACCCATACTTATTAGTAGAGATAATACATAAAACATTTTACGAAACAATTTGGTCAATAATTCTCGCACTCAGAACCATTTAAGTAGGTACCACATTAAACATTTTTATAACCTCGAATACACTACGCATTTACGGACAATTAGTTGATTAAACAACGAAACATTTAAACGATTGTAAGATAACGGATAACATCAAGGCACTTTCGAAGGTATTTTTGCTGACAAGGAATTGGTTTTAAGCGAATCAAGGAGTAATTAACATACTTGTAGGTACCTACTGACACGCCTTCCATTCCGTTGGATCGGCTTCTGTTCGGTACTGGCTATTTGTAAAGCGTAGTTAAGGCTTGAGAGAGATTTAGAACTTTTTTGATACTAAGTAAGTTCCTTAAAGCCAATTTGTAAAGAAAATTTGGTTAATTGATTGACAATTTTGATGATATTGGACAGAGGACGAATATCAGTAGAGTATTACAACGACGGTATATTATTAGGTAAAAGATGTTGGTAATAATTTTAGTACTGCTTATAACAATATGAAATGTTAAAATTAATTACTCTCAATATATGAAATCTTGATACCTATTTGCAGTTCAGAGAGAAATTATCGAGTATTTCTGATCAAATTTTCGATATATTATTATATGCGATAGTAGGTTTTTCAAGGTATATTCGTACAGTTTCTAACAATCCTGGATAATTGATAACGTTTAACATGGTACGTAAAAGAAATCCAATAAAATACGAAGTAGGTATACCTAAAGTTAATACATGTTTATAATTAATTATATTGTCATTTAATGACGATTAGTATCAATCAATCAATCTTAGGGATAATTCACTCTTGAATAAGACAAACTCATTTTCGAATAAATCGGACTTTCACCTGATTTCACTAGAACCACCGATATTATTATTATATTACCGATATTATTTCTTGAATCTACGCATCGTTGTAATGATCTCACCGTACCACACTGCAGATACATCGAACCGCACAACATAATCTAAGCCAACTATCGGTAACAAAAAGAGATTGTTTATTTAGCAATCACTCAAGGTCCCACAGACATATTGACGGGTCTATCTCCCGTGGAGGTTGCATACTCGATCAACAAACACCCCTTCCCCACGCGTGCCAAATTTTGATAAACTCCTCACTTCATGTATAATCATACATTATAGCAAATGTACACAAACGGTGCATTGTTTTACATGCCCGTTACCTCGCTGTTCAAACTGACGTTCATTTTGAAATTGAAATTACCTAATGCTATTTAGGTTTCGTATACCTAGGGCTAGTCACTAGAAATGTGAATATGATTAGGGTGGTATAACATCGATAAATATTATCGAAATACATATTTAAATTGGTCGTATTTTTAAGATTTTGTTCAACAGGAACCTATATCTAGTTCGAGCTAAAGTTGTGAGACGAGCTGGACGCCCTCCTGATGGTAAGAGAAACGCCAGCTCATAACCAATCTATTAATGACGTAGACGTAAGCATTTATGGGTGCTGAATATATAATTACACGTCTTACTTTAATATTTTAATGAGTAGGTAGGTACATTATAAGCAAGAATATCGATAATTTTGGAAACGAGTTGACGGTAAGCGATGGTTTACGATCATGATAATTTTCGAACTCACCATTAATTTAAAAATGCTTATATTATTACCTTCAGTAGGTACCTATTGAAAAACTCTAGCTGAAAGCTCTAAACGTTTTAACTATTCTTAATTTTCACATAGGTAATTAGTTATTAAAGCAATATAAATTAAATTACAATTAAATATATTAACCAACATTTAGGATAAATTTGTACTTTACTATCTAACGTTTCACGCTCGATATACCAAAGTATAAGTGCAAGTTGAAACATAATAAAACCAACAATAGAAGCAAGTCAGACATGAACTTAGGCTACATACAGAACAGCCATCCGTCAGGCTGTGCGTCACGAGACAGGGTTGTGCACTTAGCTATATACCGTGTGTACGAGGGTCAAACAGACAATCCCTTGATCGCTGTACAATTATAATAATAATATTATTTATTATAAGCCATAATTTCCAGTTAATCTTCAGAAAAAATATCTTTTGTACACGATATTGAGTAGTTGAGTTAGTTAAGTAAGTATAAGACACATGTCTGACGATTATGAGGAAGTTTAAATACAGATTGCTTGTTGGAAACTAGATAGATATCTGATCTAGATAAAACAGATTATTTATTTAAGCGCCATCTAGTGTAAGACTGTACTATTGTTTGCAATTTCTGAGTTACGAGTGTATGATACTGTAATAGTGTACGTAAAGTACAATAGATGGCGCAAATAACAAATACGAGTACTACATGTCGAATACTTTATTTTATCAATGAATCGCCATTAATATTTAAAATTTTGTTTTGCACATTTAAACATACAAAACAAATTTTATTTCATTATTGAAATATAGTATTTTATAATGAAAAATAAAAAGTTTTACTAATTTAAGTTTTATAAATTTAATTTCGCTTAAAAGATATTTTCAACTTTAAGATAATATTTAAATCAGTGCCCTCTATGTAAAATATTCAACTATCACAAGCTTTTGCGCATTTTGTAATTCAGTTGTTATAAAATTTACAAGTTGCTCATTTCTTCCAGTAGATGACGCTGCTTGGCACTAATTATTCATTTCAGAGAGTTGTAATACAACTTACAAGTGAGTTCATTTTTCTTCCAGGCATGCGCAGCATTCGTAAGAGATGCTTGGTTGTTGGAATCCTGGTACCTTCAATATTTGGCGCCACAATTAGTTCACAGCGAATCCTGCCATACAGCATTTGCTATAAGGCTTATATCACGTAATAAGGTTAAATTTTCCCTAGTCAATAGAGCGCATGTCTAAAGCACCCATTCTAGACAGGGTATCGTTTGGAATGCCAACCTTATATTATATGTATACTAGCTTAAATATGTTGTTGAACGACACTGAAAATTATTTATATTTTTAACAAGCATCGCCCCGCGGGTTTACGTTATAAATAGGGCATATGCATGTGACTTCAAATTGAACGAAATATTTTTTTTTGTAATCTTCATTGCAACAGAAACAAGCCTGTATATTTACCAATTAAATTAATTGCGATTTAATAAAGAAATTTTATCTTTAAAAATGCCTAATTTAAAATTCCCTCGCAAAATTTTTAAAACAACAAGTGACGACATCGTCATGTTGGTGCTCACATA
>JADANM010005835.1:7670840-7685939 GCA_026213755.1 Eurema hecabe
ATATGACAGTCAACAACAACTAAGTATCAATCCTAGCGAGATTCCACGTGTACTATTCAGTTAGGGCTCGCGATAACAACACCCAACAGCTGCTGTTGTCCCCTCTATTCCCCTCCTTTATCGTTGAAACCTATACTGTTGTAACCAGTTCTTGTGCTAAAATAAACCAAAGGGAGAAATTCGCGAGGGCCGCGCCGTTAATTAAGCTTATTGAACAAGTCTCTCAATATTTATAATATTCGTATATATACAATTAAATTCGTTTTTGTATGAAGATTCGTTAAAAAAGAGGCGCTTCATAAGTTCTGCACACAGGCGCTATCGGAGGTTGGCGCTGCCCTGGAGATGTTCAATTTATAATTTAATAAAATATAGTTAATTATATTTTAATAAAATATCTGCCTTCAAACAGTATCGAGGGCTTTACTATAAGGGTTCTAAACAATGAATGGTATTACGATTTCAACGCTTGACGATTATGTTATCACAACCGTAATAAATTATAAATATTCATCAGCTCATATTTATTTATGTGGTCTTGAAAAAATTCATTAAAATAGTAATTGATTTGCGTATATTGCATCAACGCTGAAACACTTGATTGCACATTGTCGAGCCAATTACGATTAGTACGTAAGTATATGGACGAAGAATTCACCAATTTCTTGTTTAATTATATTAGGAAATGATTAGGAATTCGTCCTACTCCAGCGCACTAAATACCTTCGATTTGCAGCCAAATAGACGTTTTCACTCATTGAAGGTTCTGTGAAAATGAGGATGCCTGACGAAACTAATTATGATTGGTCTTTCAGTTTATAGTAGAAATCGCATAATTTAGAGATATTACACACGTATATATAACGGCCGAATTTGGGTATACGATATCAGTTGTGTTTTGAACACTGTGATTTGGTGAACATGAAGTTTTTCATTGCGGTCAGTGTCGACTTTACTTAATAATAATAATAATAATAATAATAATAATATAGCCTTTTATTCGGATTTCTTAGTAAAATACAATACTTTTCAACTAAATACAATGCTCTTAAACTCAATAATATATTTTAAGTAATTATCTGTTCCTTGGTTTTCTTGCTTACATCCGTTTGCCAATCGGCAAAGGCCTCCTCCAACCATTTTTTTCCATTCAGTCCTTTCCTGTGATGTCCCATTTTATTTGTGTTAGCGAATTTGATATTTTAATTAAATTTTTCTCTTATCAGGGTAAGTACATTAGGGATCCTACATAGGTATATAACGGATTATTAGTGCTTGTTATTTGTTTATTTGTTTGGAGGGTTTTGGTCCTTTTCCCCCACGAGGACCAGTCGGATTGGGGGAGTTTTGTTGTTCCTTTTGTTCAATTGCAATTTTTATTTGGTTGTGGTTTCCGCTTGTATGTCTTTAGTTTCTGTTTGTGGTGGGTGTACCCGAGAAGGAGCCAGATCTCGTTCGCATAACATCGAAAGCATTAGTTCTGTTAGTTTTAGATGTGTTTCCCGTTTGTTGTTTTTTTGATCGGAAGTTAGGATTGGAGGGTGAAGTTGATATTTCTCTTTTCCTTTTCTCTTGACTGAGTTTGCTCTCTTTGACTACTAATTTGTCATAAATGAGATATGCCGTGTTACCCTTTTCTCTCTCTTCAACTAACTTAGCTTGCAGCTCTTTTCTTTTCTCCAACACTTCTTTCGTAAAGTCCTCATTTAAGTATATAGTCTTTAGTTTTTTTTTATTTTTTATAATTTCATTCTTTTTCCAGTTGTTTGTAAATGAACACAGTACTGGTCTTGGTTTGCTACTCCCTTCCTTGTTTCCAAGGCGATAGATCTTGTTAACTTCATGCTCTTCTAAGTTTACATTTAAATCCTGAATGAAAATTTCCCGCAGCCTTTTGATTAGATCATGCGAGGAATTCTCTGTTTCTTCTAGTCCAAATGCCACTATATTATTGCTTCTTTCAGCCCTCTTAAGATACATTAACTCATTTTCTAGTTTTTCTATTTTATTTTTCAGGTTTTTATTTTCTTCCACAATGGGCATTAGTTTTTCATCCATTTTAATCATAATACTCTTTGTAAGCGATTCCTTTAATTCAGCGTTTTGTTTTTGCATTTCAGTTTTTATTTTATCAAATAACATTTCAAATTGGCAATCCATTATTTATAACTATTTTGGAGTAAGGTCAGTGTTGAACGAAACGTTATATAAAATTATGGTACCTTTTTTCTTCGACTGGCAACAATTTAGGAGTGGCAGGTATGGTTGACGTTTTAGTGACAGTTGTCAGTGTCACTTGATGTTGTTGATAATGTATTTTTCTAACCTCAAATTATTTAATTTGTGATTGTAAATAATTCACACCAGTTGGTAATCACCTTTCACTGATTGGTTATTTCTACTTAGGAATGATTTAGTTATCGTTAAAGACAGAGGTTGTCCACTGGAGATCGCGTTAACTATTTATTTTCACTTTTTCTTGATGGAGATTATCACTGTGATGTTGACAACTCGGGAGCCGGAAGCGGAATCTTTACTTACTGTTTTAATTATTTAGAACAAAAACGTGTAATAGAGGCATTATGATTATTTTAACGGACTATTTTTTTTACTTTTGCTAGCTTTGATTGTATTTTGCATAGCGAGTTATTGTCACGAATTTTTGTCCTAGCGAGCACCTAGGTTCTTGACTATACAATTCATCCAATTGTTGAATATATGTTTTGTAAAATTCTAATTATTAATTATTGCAGATAACGTGCCTCTTGGCTCTAGCAATTCCTTCGAGAGGTCACGGAGATGTTCTTCCTCACGGCCACGGCCACGGCGGTGACTACTATGTGAGTTTTATCCCCGCGGTCTTCCCGTTCCTGGAACAATACCGGAATAAAAAGTACCCTATGTGTTAATCTAGGGTATCACCTATCTACATACCAAATTTCAACTAAATCGGTCCAGCCGTTTTTGCGTGAAAGAATAACAAACAAGCATCCATACATACATTCTCACATACGTTCACATTTATAATATTAGTAGGATTATAATAATATAACTAGGAAGAAGAGGGCGCCAGAAGACAACTTGAAGCTTTACAAATCAAGACACATTTTAGACCTTAATAAATGCCATAGTATTGTTGTTGGCTACCTTCAGACCCTACTTAATACTTATTACCTAACTTCACTGATTGCTAGTTATTTGGATTAGTTTATTTTCAATTAAAACCTCTAATATCAGGAATATATAACAATAAGTAATATTGTTGTTACAGTCCTACCCGAGTTACGCTTTTGACTATCACGTGAGGGACCCTCATACTCATGACAACAAAAACCAATGGGAAAGACGGGAAGGCGACAATGTTGTTGGTAAGGTCTTTCGAAAATCTTTTAGAAATTTAACCTATTCCGAGTCTATTTATAAAAATTAATTTTTGTTATTTCTCCATCACTTTTAACTACCATTTTACTTATATATCTATATGTGCATTTTAGGCAAATTTACATACCGTACTCGTACCCCAAAATTTGAGTACCTGCCTAAGTACATGATCTGTGTTGAAAATTCTTGATGATCTTTTTTGGAAATTCTTAATTACTTTAAGATTACTATTTAAGATGACTAAATGTATACTTATGTAGGTGGATTCACCTTCGTGGAGCCCGGCGGCAGCATCCGTGTAGTTGAGTACCGCGCTGACCACACCGGTTTCATAAACTCAGTCCTCAAACGTATTGGACCAAAGGTGCATCCAGGAGGTGCAGTTTCCCAAATCGGTATCCAGAAACCCCTTCTCCACGGTCACGGTCATGTAGCCCCCGTCCATGAACCCTACAGATACGCCCCACAACACGGGTTAGGCTACGGTCAGGGCTATGGTCATGGCTACGGTCATGGCTACGGTCATGGCCTCGGTTACGGTCACGGCTACGGCGCTCATTAAATCTCCCATATACATACCTTCGCAATATGACTCTCATATAGCTCATGTTTTGTGATTTAATTACTACTAATGTTATGTACGATATTCCTGAGCAACTTACAAATTTTTAACGACATAAGCACGATTAAAGCAATAACCACTATGTGGTGCAAATTCGGTTGTTTTATTTGTACTCAATATATTCTATGTTAGTCCTTACAATATATAACTTTTAATCAGTAAAAGCACTTCCAGTGGCACACAACATATTATTACATATCAACATCTATATAAGCACCTACACAATTTACATCAAAGACAACACATTTTTCGTCGGCTAAATGTCAACAGACAAAAAATATTATTGCATTCATTATTTTTGGTTGGAACTGTACAATTATACACGTTATTAGCGCAAGAGGTATCTTATTTAACTAGCCTTAACACACTAAAGAAATCCCTAATGAAGAATACTCAACACCAATTTTGCAGTTAGATTTTATATTATTTGATATAATCCGCCTTCTTGAAGTCATCATTGTATAACTTTAGGTATTAGGTTAACATCGTGCGTTTTTATTTGGGTGCGTAATATTTTGCTAGGAGATAAATAAAACAAAAATTGGAAAACATATTTTATCACTTCATTCTAAAATACTAACAATAAATGTATAAATTATAATTCGTTAACAACATTTTGTTGATCAAACCTACTTAAAGGCACTTCTAAGGCCTAGTTAATATTTACATTACAATAATTATCTTGGTTTGATCGTACAGTTGGTACAAAAGTACAAATTAAAAACCAGTGAACTATTCAATATTTAAATGAGTGTGGAGTCAATATATTAAAATTATCACATCGCTAATAATTTTTAAAATACAGAGAACACCAATTCCACCAATTAAATAGCTTAGAGTTCAGATGTTTGACTTTTTAAGCCTCCTGTGTAATATCATAGCTATAATACATATCATAAAAAGTTAACACAACGATAAAACATTTTAAAGGGTCAAAAGGAAGATTACTTTAAAGTACATACATATCTGCGTAAATCATACCGTTTTGTTCACGATAATAGCTGAAGAAATTTGTATTTTCTATTGGTAAAGTCCTGATTAGAATTCACATGTTTCTTTAAGTTTAAACTTAAAGACTTTTAAAAACTTTTCAAGTTCTGGGTCTGAATAAATAACTACCTACACTTATAACTTCCTATAATTTAGGCCACTATAATACATATATTGTAATTTTTAATAATACATTTACGATTATTTTTAAAATTTTGAAAATAACTTTTAAAACATTCGATGACTATTTACAAAATGTTGATTGTTGTCTTAACTGATATAAATTATTCAGAAAGTGAATTACTAGTATAAATATAATATAATAAGGTTGAAATAAAAATTTGTATAGATGAGATAGAATTTAAAAAAAATAATAACGAACAAATAAAAAATTTAAACATAAAATAATATACCAGTTATTTTATAAATATCAATCGAAACAATTTGTCACTTGTTGAATGACTTTATATTTTCTTATTTTTATATTGAAAGTCGAACTCATAAAAATTACCATTAAATAACGGATAACTAATAATAAACGATAACTATATCCTTCCACATTTATTACTGCATATAATAAATATTCAAGAAACTTAAATTTCACTTATGAACCTTGATTGCATTAAAATAGATATTAATTTTTTTTTTTGGCCTTTAGACGATAATTACCATAAGAACCTACATATATTAAAAATCGGTAATACACAATAAGTAAAAGGGGAATGTCGTTTTTTAAATTAGCTATAAGATGTAGATTAGTAGCAACAGTGAAATAACTTATATAAGGTTCAATTGTGGGTTACGCAGCAAGAACCTCCTCGTGTGGCCGGAGGGTTTCGATCCATGTGGATTTAAAATTCCTAGTGGATGGCAACCATCCGACCCTGGTGCAACCTAGGCAACATGGATTGGCGACTGACATAGGAAGGACGGTCGGTATGTTGTGATCGGGACTTACTACCCGTGACATGCAACATTCGTCCTCGCCAGCCCATGGCTAATACTTGCTCGGCTCTACCGGTAGTGGTGGATGGCTACCGGTGGACTATTTTTGCATCCACCTGCGTCTTTTGGCCTGCGCGGTCGATCGCCGTACGTGAGGATGACAGAGTCCTGGGAGGCTGAGTAGAGCAGAGGTCGGGGTTAGCTACCTCTGCAACGCAACACTCCTCCTTTGGTCCTAATTTCACACCAAACAGTAGCCCCCATGTCTAGCCAACATGTGGGTAACGGTCAAGTGTCCTGCGCCTAGGCGCTGTCACAGGCGAGGTTCGGATGGCTGGTGTGCTCGTCCACGCTGAAGGGGTAAGTATGAGTGGAGGAACTGGTGGAAAGGATCGTTCCATCAGCCACACATTTCGGAGCTTCCGATGTCGCGCAGTGAGTACCAACCAACCGGACCTTATTTCCTGACGTAGCCCTGGTGATTTATTGTAGACACCCCCAGGTGCGGGCTCCGTGGAGGGTGGGGAGCGTCAGGAAGGAATTTTTTTATAAGGTTTTATTATGGAGAAACAAACAAAATCCGAAAACCCCAATTTGGGTCCTGGAGGGAACCCAAAAGGACCCACTATCAGTTCTCTAGAGGGAAACCCAACAGAGTGACTGCTACACCTGGAAGCTCAGCCAATGCTGAACTCAGGTCTACACCCGAAGGAAAACCAAAGGGTAAGGTTGGATCTCTGAAAGGGAAACCCAACAGAGCAACCGTTATTCCTTGTAGCTCGGCGCCAGCTGGGCTTAGGATTTTACCCGGAGGAATTCCAAAGGGAAATACCGAACCTCTGAAAGAACCTCTCTGAAACCCGACAGAACGAACGGTACGCCTGGATGCTCAGCAAGCAACGAGTTCAGGACCATACAAAAAACCAATCTACCATCTCCAAGATTGGGGATGTCCACTATGGAAAAACCCGTCCAGCCACCTATAGGTGCGTCTCCTGCCTCGGCAGGTACAACCCAAAAAGAAAGACTTGAGGCTGGCTAGACCTTGGTCAAACCGGCGGTTCGGAAGCACGATATGCCCCCAAGTGAGGCACATCAATTGCATCCGATTCCGGGTTTAAAGAAACGTCATCGACCCTGGAAAAAACCAAAGAAACAGGAGTGCAGGTCGTCGCGAGTCCTCTGGGCAAACCGACGGACAACCCGCCCCTCCTAAGGATCCGGTCGATGCTAATCCTACCCCTCAATCCAGTACCTCTAAAGGGTTCGAAGGATATATATCCACGAAGAAACGAAGGAAACAAAGCTATTGGAGAGTCAGAAAGAACAAAGAAACTCCAACAATAAAAGTTGACGATGAGGCCAGACCTGCTGCAACCTCTAAGCGTCCCCGCTTAGATGACACAGAGTCTCCAAGGGGTGAGCACAAGAAACCGAAACTGCTCTCAAGGCCCCAACCAACTTCCTACGCCAATGCCACTAAAACCGAACCACTTGTTGCAATAACATCAGCGACAACTGGTAGCATAAGTGAAGATTCGGCAAAGGCTATACAAGTCGTCCTAAAGAAGCCCATGAAACCTCCTAGAACGGAAACTGGACCCAACTAAAGCGAAGCGAACCAGTGAAGGAATACTAAAGCTATGGTGTAACAACCTGAAAACCTTGGAGTGGCTAAAGAAAACCGTCCAAGAAACTGGACAACGGAAAGAAACTGGTTGTGAAGCAGATGTGGGAGCTGCCACGCAGACTCAAGTGTGGTATCCTGCTTCCGGGTGTTGATCTGGACACCAAAGAGATCGGCGAGATGCTCTGCTATCAAAACCCTTGGGCTGATGTAGATCGCTGGCTGATACACGCCACTCACCGCCAAAACGACAACGCCTTCATTGTGGTGAGCGTACCCCAAGAGAAAGTGCCAGTTATTTTACAGAACAAACGCCGACTCTACTTCGAGTTGGGCTCTGTATACGTGAAATTCCATGGACCGGGGGGTAAATACTACGACACCCCCCCTGCTCCACCAAACAAGGACACGACAAAACCGGCCGACTCGGCTGGCGAAAGTGCTAGCGCTGTGACGTCAGCAGACCACATCTAGGATAGCACGCTTACAAAGAACTCCACGTACACCACCGGGTCCCAAAAAGGCCGAAACCACTCGAGGATGCTTGGAACGTAGTGGCGCGGAAGGGGCGGAGGAAAGGCGGCGCTCCCGCATCAGCACCCGTTCCTGCTAATGCACCACGTGCGCTGAAAGTAACAGCGGCTTCTCGCCGTTCTACTCATGCTCCTAGGGCGCCGCCCAAGGTAGCCCAAAGGTAGGTAGGCATGAAAAAGAAGAGGAAGCGTGGCCCCCGAAGGCGGAGGCTTAGAGACGGAGGCCGTGGAGGGAGGTCTCACTTATGAAGGAGAAGGTCCTCTTCACTGCAAGGGCACGCGTCAGTCTCCCTTCATTGGGGATTGATGGCGTGTTCCTCCACGACTCTGTCCGGGTCTCCCGCACCGTGAAATGCGCAGACCTGCGCATCATGGGGCTGGATGACTCGGTCGGAGTCGAGGAAGTGAGGGAGGCCATCGTGCGGGATGGCGGGTGACCAGATGAAGGTCGGCCCAATCAACTTCGGCCCCTCCAGCGTCGGCAGCACCGTGGTTTCAGTCCCGGCCGCCAAAATCTTGGAGGGGTGCACCAGTCTACTCGTAGGTTAGACTTCGGCGCGATTGCGGCTGCTGGAGCCCCCCCCCCCCCCCCCCCCCCGCAAAAGCTTTCGATGCTTTGAGGTGGGCCACGTCGGGCTCCGGTGCCGCTCATCCGAGGACCGCAGTCGGAACTGTTTCCGCTGCGGTCTGGAAGGTCACGTCGCGTCGGCGTGCGTTGGCGAGCTCCGCTGCGTGACAGATCACGCAGCACAGGCCCGCTGATCATGTGGCGGGTGGGCGCAGGTGTGCGCCCCCTGCACCAGAAAAGAAGGCAAAAAAGGGTAAGGCGGCCGTTAAGACCCCGGCCGCCTCCCAAAGAACCACTGTGCCGCAGCTCAGGACTTGCTCCTGTAGTCTATAGCGCAGTGGTTGATTGACGTGGCGGTTGTCGCGGAGCCCTACTTTGTGTCCTCCCAGCCCAATTGGGCGGGAGATACCGAGGACTCCGTAGTCCTCCAGACCGGACGCAGAGCCCTTGTCCGTAATGGATAGGGCACCCGGTCTGGTGGTGACGACCTGGGGTGGGCTTACGGTTGTGGGGTTGTACTTTTCCCCCAATAGGCCGCTCGCTCAATTTGAGCAGTTCCTTGATTTAGTGGGAGCTGCTCTTCGGCGAGCGGCCTCGAACTCCACGGTCGTGCTCGGCGATCTCAATGCCGAGAGCACGACCTGGGGGAACCCCAGAACCGATGCCCGAGGAGAGGCAGTGGAGGAGTGGGCGGCGGTGCACGGGCTGATTCTGCTCAACCGTGGCACCGCCAACACGTGCGTGCGCAGGGGGGGAGGGTCTGTGGTAAGACTAGCAGGTATGGCAATCACCGGGTGTATGGTAACTACTCCTACTGCTGCTCTCGATGCGATACTTAATCTCCCACCTCTTCACTTGTTCATCAGACAGGAAGCAGCATCTACAGAGGTAAGATTAAAGACACTTAAGCTTTGGAAATCTGCACAGTCGGATCATTCAGAGGTCCTACAAAAAATACTGATAAAAAAGGTAATGGCGATAAATGATAGACTTCCAAAGCAATTTGTCTTTGACAAAAAATACAAAATACAGCTCCATGAAAATCCAAATGCAGGCCTTAACCAGCAGGACCTGAGGATCTTCACTAATGGCTCAAAGACTAGATCAGGCACCGGTTATGGCGTCTTTTCAGAAGATCTAAACATACAAGTAGCCGCTCCTTTAGGCACCCACAGCACCGTCTACCAAGCGGAATGCATGGGCATAATCACGGCTGCTATAGCAACATTAACTAGAAAGGTAAAAGACTGCTCCATCCGAATCCTTTCGGACAGCAAATCAGTACTACAATCCCTTAAAAGCACTACCATAAACTCCAAGCTTGTATACAACTGTCACCTGCTCCTGATGGAGGTATGTAACAACAATAACCACATAACTCTACAATGGATCAAAGATCACAGTGGCTCGCGAGGCAACGACGCCGCAGACGAGTTAGCCAGAAGGGGCTCTGAGATGTTGGCCATTGGCCCGGGACCCATTGTTCCCCTCCCCCATTCATACGAAACCAACCAGCCACCTCAATCATACGAAAACACACTCATGAACTACATAAGAAACACTGGTCAGAGGTTAGTGGTTGCAGGCAAACCAAACAGGCACTCCCAGGTATAAATAGAAGACTCACACGTCAACTATTAAAACTCAACAGACCGAAACTACGCACTTTCACACGTGCAATTACAGGAAATGGTCCATTTAATAAACATCTCTTTAATTTAGGTGTTACCAACACACACATCATCCTTCTCGAATGCGAAAGTGTGGCCCCATACCGGGCCAAGCATTTGGGGGCTCCGAGGACTCTCCCCGAGGTCTTTGAGGTTTGATTGGATTCCTTACGGAGCTAGGGTGGCAATGAGAAGGCCACCATCCTCACGCAAAATAGGCGCACATAGTCGTCGAGTTGCGCACATCACCCCGATATACATACATACAAGGTTCAACTGTTTGGAAGTGTATTATTTTTCTTAATAATGTTATATAAATTTCATTCAAATATTCTTTTAGTTCCCCTATTTCACAAAAAATCTTAATATCACTTATCTTAGTTTCCGTTTTAACATTTAAAAATAGGAATGTAATATTTTTCAATTCTGTTCCCATCCGAGTGACCTCTCAACCGCCATTTTCCACTGTTTGTACCTCATATCTCGTTCATCATCAGTAATACTTGGAGCATACATCTCACCGTTTTTAATATCAATCGATGTCACTTGAGTATTGTGATCCAGTCCCAAGTATGCGACTAGTGCTGCGCCTAAAGCAGTGCTTTCGGCAAAACCGGCTTTTATAATGTTAATACCGATTAAATCTGCTTGCATTTGCATAACTAGCGCGTTTGATGTCATTCCGCCGTCGACCTGGTACAAAATACAATATATTTTAACATTTATGCATACGTGTCACACAAACATACATGTAGAAAAAGAAAAAAAATGGCACAACTATTTTTCATATTTCGTATACATAATTTATGGCTTAAAAAAACTATATATGTAATACCAAAAAAGAATTTACTTTCCTACAAAAACTCAAATTTTAGGGCATTCGACAGTTAGGTTTTACAATCCTCCCAAAGGAAAAATCTGTCATCTCGTAAGAGATATCATAGCGTCTCGTGTTCTAATTAGGAGGAGCATCAGTCTCCTTCTTCTCTTTCCTTTACCCCTTCGTATATTCCCTATCCCTATCCTTAACTTTGTTATCATCCCACTATATAGGCAAATATAACCTTAGCCCATAACATGACTAAATTAAAAATTCTAAAGTTTTTTTTAAATATAAGAGAATGGAGTACCTTTAAAAGTTGCAATGGTATACCGCAGTCTTCATTCATAGCGTCGAGAATGTCTCTTACTTGGAAACAGACCGCTTCCAACGCTGCTTTTACAATATGATTTGAATTTGTGTCTTCAGTTATTCCACATATTACTCTGAAAATATAATTTTGATATGTAATACAATATAAACACACAAAAACAAACACTCAGATGGTAGTTTTGGAAGTGGCACACGTAGCTCAATTTTTTTTTTCAAATGAAAAAGATTAACCAATAATGACACAAATGTGGTCTAGTTCTCACAAAGATACAAAACTTTATTACGTAATATAAAACAAAGTTTTATTCTTCTGTCTGTCCCTAAGTATGCTTTAATCATTCAAACTACGCACCCGATTTTCATGTGGTGTATTTATCTGATAGTGATTCCAGGGAAAAGTAAAATCGCGCGGTTAGTAAATAAATAAATATTAGTTTGTTTCCTCTTGTACAATAGTGTTAAGTAACCCTATCAGAACCATCTTTGTTTTATATTAAGCAACTGTTGTAAGACAAATGTCATACCCTCTAGCATCTTGTCTCCAATATGGTGCGTATAAACCACTAAAAGCTGGTACAAATACCACACTGCCATTTTCAGTAGCTTTCTCCGCTATCTCCTGTGACTCTTTTGCATTGTCCAACATGCCTATATTGTCGCGAAGCCAACCCAACGCGGCGCCTGCTACTGCCACCTGTAAGAAAAAAAATGAGTAAATACTTTTTAATTTTTATTTCAGTCCCTGGCCACTAATTAGAAAAAAATATCTGTCTACCTGACATTTGTTTCTCTCAATACAGTTGAAGCACTAACCACAGATTAAAAATAAATATTAACACAAAGTGAGTTTAAAAGGTCAAAGTTAAATAATATATCTTTATTCAAGCTAGACTACATATAGCAACTTTTTATCATCTTAAATCATCTTGGTATAAAAAAACAACTATGTTTTATTGGTAATAAAAGCAATTTTTACAGAGAACTTACAAGATACTCTGATAGTATTCTTTAAAAAAAGTATAAATACAAAACATTATTCATACATTCAAAGGATAGTAGTAAAAGATTTTTTTTAAACTATAAAAGCATACAAATGCATCCAGAATTGAAAATAATCATAAAACTAAAATACATATTCAACACTAGCTGTGCCAGCGACTTCGCCCGCGTAGAAAAATGACTTAGGGCAGCATTTTTGAAAATGCCTAACCCGCGCCAACAAACGTTCAGTGAGTTGAACATGATTCTTTAAATTGCAATAACTATAATAAGTAATTTTTATTTATCAACCGATTGACATGAATTAAAGACTAAATGTTAAGTTAAGCTTACCACAATATATAATTGAAAACCTCATCAATATTATATCATAGGATAAGCCGTTTCTGAGATTAGCATGCACAAACAAAAAGACAAACAGACAAAAATTCCAAAAATCATTGTTTTGGGTTCTATTGCGTTAATGAAGGTCTTCTGTAATATTTTTTCTCATGTTTCCATGTACAGACAGGGACTCGTTACGTTTTTATAATATGTATAGATTATGTGTCATAACAAAAGGAGTAAATTATAAAATCATAATTATTTTTAAAGTAAAAGTAAGAACATAATTTCAAAAACCTTCAATTATTTTATTGTTAAAATGTTTTTTTTTTGTTACGAACATGTATGTACTTTTAAACTTAACTGTATGTTAACACCAGGCCTAAATACTTCATATTAAATTAATAATTATTATAAATACTAACTGATCCCTCCAAGGCATAGCACGGTGGGTTATTCCCTCCCAGCTGGTAGGCCACAGTTGTCAGCAACCCTTTGCTAGAATTAACTCGTACATCTCCAGTATTATACAGCACAAAGCAGCCAGTTCCATATGTAGCTTTAGCTTGGCCCTTTTGAAGACACAATTGACCTACTAAAGCCGCTTGTTGGTCTCCGAGACATCCTGAAATAGGAATGCTGCGGAGTGGACCGTCATAGATGTATCCGTAGATCTGAAATTTATGATTATGGTGTTAATTTTTTCCTCTAAAATACACATTAACATAAAGTAAGCTCTATAAAAGTCTTTAGAAACTCAAAGAATATCTGATATCATTTATATTGTTGATAAATGTCTTCCGACTGAGTAATATCTTTATTTATGATTCATATTTATATTTCTAATGCATTACCAATTGTTATAAAAAAAAATATTTGTAAAAGCATTCCTTGTAAAAAAACTGTCACATAAGTTGCCTTACCTCTGAACTTGATTTTATTTGGGGCAAAACAGATTTTGGAACTTCAAAAAACTTCAAGAGAAGGGGATCCCAACTCAAAGTTTCAATGTTCATTAACATTGTTCTCGAGGCATTTGTTACATCCGTGACATGTTTTCCTCCATTTGCACCACCTGCCAATAAAATATATAAAATTATTTATCAATGCTTTCGGGAAATTCTATTCATTAATAAAATAAATCAGATTTATCTAAACTTGAGAAAAACAACTAAGAAACCACCTAGCCATTGATTTGTTTAACATTCAATGCTTTTTTTTGTTATTTTTAGGATAAGGGTGATGTCTTAAAGTACAATAGAATTAGTAAAAGACAAGATCAAAAACTCACTACATGTTAAGTTGATTGCAGTCTTAGAGCTAATAGGATTAACTTAACATAAAGTACATTTAAAAATCTTTGGTATATTGTTGAAGATTTTATTCGTCTAGTCTATTATTTGTTGCTTTTATGTATTTTTAAAAGCTATCTTCTTGTATTACTCATTTATTTTCAAATAAAAACAAACCTGTTAAATTCCAAATGATCCATGTATCAACTGTACCGAAGCAGCATGACCCATTTTTCATGGCTTGTTTCACAGCATCCACGTTGTCGGCTAACCATCTGAGTTTCACTGCACTGAAGTATGGGGACATTGGTAATCCACATAGTGGCTATGAAATATTGAAGTATATTTAATATTCTAATACAGTCTGAAGGATTTTTTAATGATTAAGTAAGGAAATATAATAAAAAGCGAGACAATAATTACATTATTCATGAGGAAATTTGATAGCTTTTTAACAGCTTGATAAGCAAGAAAAAAAAGAACACATTATAATTTTGAAACAGTTTTACTTTACCTTCAAATAATTCTTGTTTCTCGTCTTATTTGGGACTAAATCAAGTAGCTTATCGATTGTGGATGATGTCCTCATATCAAGCCAGACTATAGCATTGTGTAGAGGTTTTCCTGTATATTTGTCCCACACTATTGTGGTTTCCCTTTGATTGGTCACACCAATGGCTATTATATCCTAAACAGATTGATGAATTAACAGAAAATTGTAACAGAGGTGCCCTTTATGAAAGTATGTAGATTTAACTTTGATATAACAAAACTTCAAAATTCGCAATGTACTGCTTACTTTATTTATGCCATATAATATTGCAAATGCTTATATAATGCACAATAATATAAAGTATAGCATAAATCTATACCGTGTATTTTTATCGCTTTGCTGTATACTAATAATAAATAAATTTAATTTAAAACTTACCCTTGGATTTCCACCTAGGGATACCAATTGTTCTACAGCTTTATTAATACAAGTAATGACAACA
>JADANM010005835.1:7686039-7701855 GCA_026213755.1 Eurema hecabe
CTTGTTCGACCCACCCTTCTTGAGGGAAATGCTGTGCTATTTCCTTCTGATGAGTAGCTACGACTTCACAAGTATTCACTTTAAAAATTATAAATCGGGCACTGGAAGTTCCTTCGTCAATAGCCCCAACCAATGGACCAAATTTTCCGTATTGCGCCGACATTTTACAAAAATCTTAAAAATACACGAGCTATTTATTAAGCCTTATCTTGTTCACTGCACTTTGAACGGTATTAGATTTATAATGGTGCAGTTAAACTGTTAAAGACTAAAGTAGCATGATTATCAACGATTAATACGATTTGTAAATATCATTACTCGTACTTCGTAGCCCGTAGGACAAAACCATAAATTACAGATTATGGTATAAAAAAAAAACAATTAATGTAAGCAATACTTAACGATACTATTTAAAATATACATAATCAATAAATAATGCTTATTGAATTAAAAGGGCATGGACAAGCGATTATCTAGTCAAGTTCAAGTGTTCAAACAATTATATAATATTCAATAGGTACTATTATACTATATTATATTATGATATTAGATATATCTGTCGGTAGGTACTCGGCAGCCATGTTGGTTGGAAATGGGAATTTTGGTTGGTTGGAATTGACTGTGACATGCGGCTTCGAGAAACAGCGGCCAGATGGCGCTATTGCTGTGTGTACTGTGTACCAAACTATGTTTACTGTTGCATTCAAATTACGCCAATTTTGAATTTTATAAAAACTGGCCAAAGGTAAATTTTTCTAAAAATAAAATTGAAACTGCTGTTTTACTTATTACGTGGATAGTTATCAAATTTCAAATTTATTATTCACGTTTATTACTTAAATTTAATACAGAGCCATCTATGCTAAAGTTTAAGAACTATTTATGTTGTCAGTTATTTGATATAGCAGAATGTTTATAATATCGTAATAATTGGGTATCTTCGAAATTCTTGCATAGACAAAGCATTAGTTATTTCGCTGATGGTTTTTCTCAGGGCGATTTACTTATTACTTTTGCCGTTTGCGTCATTTATTTTTTTATGTAAATGTTTTTTAAATTTATTATAAGAGTATTTTACTTTACTATAAGATTTAAGTAGTTAAACCGTGACCTCTCATTTGTAAATAAAAAAGAAGTGTTTTTATCTTATATTAAAAACTAGCTGTTGCCCGCGACTCCGTCCGCGTAATAATCATCCCGCGAATACTGGCTGGTTGCTTAGAACTAAAAAAAAATAAATAGGTACGTTTTGCATTTTTTATCTACATAATTAGTTTTGGAATTTCAGTCTGTTCTGTTTTCAAAAGAGTTTAAATTTAATGCAACTATCTTTATAAGCTAGGTAAGATATTATGTTTTGGATAAATCTTGTAAGAATCTATCTTTTTCAATAGCCGTAATAAATACGGCCCAAAATTTTACAAGAAAAAAGTTTATAATAAGATAACAATGTGACATTGATATCCACATTGATAAATAAAAAATAGTTTAATTTTACGCTTTAAGCAACTTTTTAAATGACTGTTTAAAAGCTTTTTGGAACGGTAATTAAAAAAAAGTAGGTAGCCGTTGTGAATTTCCCATGCAGAATTGTATCATTGGAAACAAATACTTACCTATATTTCTATTTTTTCAAGGGATCCAACTTATATCTTCAACAAAAACGAGAAAGTAATCGTCCATAACAGACTTAACGACGAACAGTCAGCGTCAAAGGTGATCGCAAGGCCTGGAGTTAAGTCAAGCAAGATACTATGGATAGAATCCATATGGATATATCGATTAAGTAAGTCAACTATCTATATAAAGCTGAAGAGTTCGTTTGTTCGTTTGAACGCGCTTATTTCAGAAACTACTAGTTCGAATTGAAAAATTATTTTTGTGATGTGTCAGTGTGTCTATTTATGAAATGATTTAGACTATAAAACATCGCGCTAGGTCCGGAATATCAGCAAAAAATGTTGCAGAAATGGGAAATATTATTGCGCTGCGTAAACAGTTCAAGATATAAAAAAAAAATATTTACGAAAAAATAATATTTTCTTGTTAAACGTTCTAAAAAAAAGTCCGCGATAGCATATGTCTATTTTCTAAGATTGATCTCAGTATATAGTAACCAAATTTGTCCGTACAAGAAAATAAACTAAAACTATCATTTCCGCTGTATTATTTTAATAATTTATATCGATAATAAAAATCAACGGGGATGGAGTCGCGGGCTACAGCTAGTTCCAATAATCATAAAGAAGACTTTTCTTTATTAGTTTATTAGGTACTTATCTGAAGTTCCCAAGTATACGCGTACCTATTACAAAAAAATACCAGGTTAATTGATTATGTTAATTGAATTCGATACTGAACTATAATTATTTCGTCATTAGTATTTTTGCAATGCGCAAAAGTTATTCTGTAAGCCTAGTTAGCACATTTTGTTGTTTACATACCAGATACGGTTTCTTTAAACACTTTCAGTATTTAGCTTTCAGTGTATAGAACGTTATTACATAGTATAAAACCAAGTCGCTTTCTTTCGTTTGTCCCCATGCTTTCTTTAATCTATAAAACTACGCCGCCGAATTACACGCTATTTTTTAAATTCCTAGAGTGATTCAAGGGGATTCTATAAAAAATATAGAAATCGGCTTAGCTGTTATGCACTTAGAAGCACATATATTTATATTATAGATAATGTGTTACTTCAAATTAGTTAAAAGAAAATATATAAAAAATGAAATTATAGGAATACTTTAGTTGGACATTACTGCGATCTACCGTTTTTGTTTAGATAAAATCGTTTGGAAAAGCTCAACTTTGCTCGGCGATGTATTGTTAACGATTTCAATGGGTCTTACTGCACTGAAATACTGAATCCAATCTCTAATGAAAAGGGAGCTACATTGTAACCCCTTCGTCTATTCAGCACTATATTTTTTAACTTTTCAAACCTGAAATAGAAGGGTTTTATGTGTCTCTATAAGTGTGTGTGTTTATGTGTGAAAATACGCGTATGTGTGTGTGGGCAATAATATATTATAGTTGTATCATTTGGTTGAAAAACTAAAGTAGGTATACATAGTTTTACATACATATACAAACTTAATGACAGCTCAAGAATCTAAAAATAGCTAAAGATTAAGCAAATGACTTGAGGAGAATTAGGTATCTATACCAAGTCCTATTTCCTAATTCACGTGTAATATGAGAATCTTATTATATGCGTGGCCAGACACCCAATCAGCCAGTTTGTGGTACTGAGAAATATAGGTTATTTTTAAGCGTTTTGAATAATAAATATTAAACGTTCGAAAAAAATATTGACGTCAGTGATAAGGATTAAAACGACGCATTAGTTAGAAGATAGTAAAAAGTTTAGTGTGTGAATATTTTTTCTAAAATGAACATAATGGTTTTTTTTCATTCATCGATTTTATTATTAACAGACCTACACTTAGGAAAAAAGGTCAGCTTAACGTTAAACAAAATTCAAAATACTCAAAGAGTTTATAAAAGCGTTTCTTATTGATAGTACCTTAATGATATTAAATGAATATTGTGAAGATGTCTAACACCAATTGCATTATAATATATAATATATATATATATATATATATATATATAATATATATATAATATGTAATATATATATATATATTATATATATAATATATAATAGCATTTATTTTTAATTGTGCAACTGTTGTACTATGGTCTATGACGTCACATCTTCTTAATTAACCTTTTCAGTCTGTACTTATGTCCGTACAACAGTTTATTAAAATTGAGTAGGTAATCCATTTCATTACCGGTTAAAACAAACTAAAAAAATATTGAACAAAATGTGATGAACTGTTCCAAATGGCACGACCTTAAAGTTGATACGATTTTTAGCTTTCCTGTAAATTTGTTTAATGCGATTTATATTATAGCCATACTATATATATGTATATTCTTTTTATACGATGAAATGGGGAGACGAGCTGGACGTACTCCTGATGTTAAGAGAAACGCCAGCCCATAACCAGTGCAGTGCTACCCGGAACTTTGCTAAAGCTAAACTCCAGAGTCCAGATAGAGGTGCACTACACCGACGCTCCCGATGACGATATTGTAAGGATAGAACTAATAAGAGTCATGTCTCAAACAAATAAATGCAAATTGTTTCAAGATAAGAATAAGTTCTCTCTATAAGTTATTTGAAGAATGTATTATATATAATTTTAATTTAAGTGATACAACTTATAGATTAGCTATTCTTATTTAGTGTTTCGTAAGTCAGTTAAAAAAACAAGGCAAGCAGAGCTTTCGAAATCGCAATCAAATCGTCTTAGCCGTTAAGGAGCTTCGATTAATTCTAAGAACGACCGTCGAGCTTAAATGCTCAAAAAACAACCACAGAAATAATTATTCTTAGTTCCTCTGCGCCGTAATTAATTTGCAAACCTTGCATAAAACGGGTTAATAGAACTCTTTGCGAAACAGACTCGCTTGAGTTTCTTGGAAGCGTTGTTCATTGAATAACATCCAAGGGGCACCAAGTTCAATGTCGGGAATGCTTATCCTTAGTGCCACCTGTATTGATTTGATTTCATAGCAGTTCCAGGTAGATGCTTGTAGTTCAAATGAAAGTGAGCTTTTAGTATTCGTGCCCGTTTCGTGTCAATCACATTGAAAGGATTCACTTTACCAGGAAATACTGGGTTTCAAGGTTCGCCGTGTTTGTGTACGTTTGTGATCTTAGTTCAGTAAATAGGTGACAGTGACTTTTGGTAGGGAAATACCGATTTTTATGCGCCGTTACGAGTATTTTTTTATTTGTAGATTAGTATTTGGTATCAAGGTGAATGTTAACGTTCTGAGCCGTGATCTTTATTCACCGTTAGTCCTGGCAAGGCTTAACAAGTAATTAAATGTACAATCTCTGCATTTACTATCGTTTAATTAAGAATAATCATTAAAGATTTCTGTTTTTTTCCCCTTAGTTTTGACGTAATTCAATGTTGATGACGTTAATGTACCCTTATATTTACATTTCCCAACAAAAAAAAAATCGTTAATGTTTCACATATTTTGTTTTATCCGAGGTCAAAATCTGGGTTTAATCAAGATTATACACGAAATTACAATTACATGATGCTAGTATTTCATTAGTAAGATTTAAAAATGAATTAGAAAATAAAATATTAAATAAAGAGAAAAGTCATTGTGATATTCGTTCATGTTGAATTTACATTGTCCATGCGTAACTTTAATCATTTTTATTTCAATATCATTTACATCGTAGCTACAAGGTATTACACATAATATTTATATTAAACATATACCTAATAAGTTCAACAGTATGAACGTAATAAAGTCGGGTTATATAATCGCCTATTCTTAAAGAAATATAATAAAAAAACGTATAAGCAAAAAGTTATCAAAGCACCCTAATTACGTCAAAGAACCTTTTTCGAAATCTCCATTACGCGTAAGTGCCAAATGTGCGATATTTTTTTATTTAGCCGTGTACACGTAATAAAGTTATTAAGCATTAAGTTCAAAAGCCTGCAAGCCTTTTTCATCTTATCGTATATAAATATTTTTTAGTAGATAGTAGCATTTCACCAAACAAACACATTCTTTGGCGTTATTTATTTTTAATTAGAATCGTCTGCATGACGTTAAAAACAACGGCCTCGCTTTTTGTGTTGGCATATATCTTTTATCGAAAATTTTCTTTCAATTAAAATTTTTGTTTATTTAAAGCGTTCTTGAAAAACTAAATTATGACGTCAAGAGACCAATGAAACCGGTAATTAACTGAATGTTTAATGTTTATACAAATTAAACTTTATAGCAAAAATTTATTATCGATTGAGGAAAGGAAGTAAACAATGCAATTTTAAAAGTTGATTTTTTGTTTGAGTTTTTGAGGTTACTCTATTTTTAGGTTATGCAAAATTAGCGACCCGCCCCGGCTTCGGTCGCATATATTATGTATTTATTATTATATAAACCCTTTTCTTGAATCACTATATCTATTGAAAAACCACATGAGAAACGGTTGCGTAGTTTTTAAACATTTAAACATACATTCCTATAGAGGGACAGAGGAAGCGATTTTTTTATATTATGTAGTGATAAATAACTATTTTGAGTATCAATATTATTACATCTAATTATAATTTACCGGTTTTTTATTTCGTGTTATTTCGGCGGGTGTGAGACCTTTTATAAGGTTAAAGGCAATTAGGAATTTCCCGGCAACTTAAATACGAGTAGGTATATTTAATTACTAAACAGATAATAATTACACAAACGGATGTTTTAATTTCGTAAATTTTACTGACGAATTTAGTTAAACTTGTATAACTTATACTGATACACACATGCAGGCATTTAACCACTATTCTTTTTATCTACAGTCTAGATATTCTAATTTTGAAAACACTCGAAAACCACACTAGACTACGTGAACCGATTATTTACTTAACTTATAACCCTAATTTAATTTAGCTTATCTCAATCTAAAAAGTGAAAAGTATTATTTGTTACGAATGTTAATTGTATTTTCAACTACTGATACTTTACTAATTAAAAACAAATATTATTCATAACGCTGATGTATTTATAATAAAGTGAAGGCTTTTATGTATTATTATCAATTAGCCTAATTTTCAATCGAACCAATCCATTAATTGATTAAGCTTTACTGATGTTGTTTCTTGTAAATATTATTCAATAATCTTGTAAATGTATCGACTTATTATGTAAATAAATATAATTGCTATGGGTCATGATTATAATAATATTAATAGAGGTACATATATAAAGGATGTTGTTAAGTTAATCTCGAAAATTGAGACTTTAGATATTTTGTATTAAATTTAATTCACATTGTCTGACAAGCAATGGATACTTCACGCTTCGGGCCCGTTCTGTACTTTTCATTTCATTGATTAGCTCGTCAGCTCAATAGCCATTTGGAGACTGCAAGGGACGTTATAAAAAAGTAGAAGCCCAATTTTCATGGTTACCACCAAAATCATTGAATGATTGCTACCTCCAAGTTTTCTTATAGTAAGGAGTAAGAAGTAAACTCCCTGTATATGTAATTTAGTAGACCAGTTGCAAAATAGGTGGTAACTTGCTGATGTAAAAATAATTGTTCATGAAGATTAATCGATGTTGTGGAGCTTATATTAAGTGTAATTTATAACGTATGTACGTCGTGTACTAACGGAAAAGTGTAACGTGAATCTAATAAACAAATATGTTACTTACGAAAAATATGTAAACTTGACCAGTGTGGGTGGGACTCGCCCGCTAAAAGTTCCGTACCTAGCCGTCGTTATACATATTTTGCATGCACCTTTAAATATTATGATTTTCATCGTAGCCTAAGTTTGAATTTTCCCTCTTTTCTTCTTTTGTATATTTAACGAATTTTCTGGTTTGCTTTATGTTTCCAGTTCAACAGGAAGAGGATACGTTTTATTTATTTTTATTTTATTTATTTATTTTACCCTTTATTACACCAAGGAAACTTAAAAACTAGACAAATACATTAAATTTATGTGTAATTGGCGGCCTTATCACTTGAAGTGATTTCTTCCAGGCAACCATATTATAAAACATTAATGATACAAAAGAAAGGAAGGGTAGGTAAAAAGTGTAGATTTAAAATTCAAAAAGATGGAATAACAACAATATGATTTAAATAAAGAAACGAGATATATTTACATACATATTACACACATACATACATACATACATAGTTTCTCTTGTTAAAAGTTTATAATTCTGAGTCATTTGCCAAGGAGAAATAATGATTAAAAACAAGTTTTTTAAAAGTATTTAATGTAGGAGCTTTTCTAATGTTAAAAGGTAAGGAGTTCCATAGTTTGATTGCGGTAACCGTGAATGAGTGAGCATAGTAGTTTGTACGATGAGGAGGTACACGCAAGACAAGTCTGTCAGCAGAACGTGAGGAATAGTTTTCACAGTGCAGAATAGTTTTCACAGTGCAGATTTAGTTTTCCTAGAAGTTACGAAATTTACGATTTTTGCGTTGAATGTTTTTTTGTATGGAAACAAAGATGTTGGATTTCTTCACAAATCGATACCTTCTAGTAAAATAGTAGTATGGGTAGGTAATTTTACTAGCGTACCGTTTTTAAAATTTCGTATCACTGTGACCCTTATAGATACAATAATAAGACACAAATTTCTTAAGTTATAAGGTCAAGTAATACATTGAAACTTAAAAAAATATTGTGTTTGAATGCTTTTAAAAATTGCGATTGGTTAAATCTTTAGCAGTTACCATATTTTAAGTATCAAGCAATAATTGAACAAAAAAGTAATCCCTTTTAATATCTAAATTCGACATCTGAATTCCGTTTTAAAATTACTAAGTTAAAATGCCTTAAGTTTTTTATTGATGTAACAAAGTTGACTCATATTTTAAATAAGTAGGTACCTAATGAGTTTTGATTTTAATATTGTTTTGTAATGACGAAATCGTTTGATTCTTTTCAAATTAAAAGATAATATATACACATTACCCTACGTGGATATGCTGTAATTATTTAGTTTATTATCAAAGAACAAAGTATCTCGCGCATATATATTTTTTGTCATTCTTAAGCACCTAACGTCAAAAGAAACGTCACTAATGTAATAGTACTGGCAATATTCAATTAAATAGAACATTTTTACTACTTGAGCACGTCACCACGTGTCTATAAAAATAGTTTGATCTAAGCCTATATTGGGGCACTTTAAAACCAATTGTTGCTAGGGCACTTTGATTCAACACCAATTACAGTCACATTATGACAATGAAGTATCAATGACGTTATGATGTACTTGTCATTGGTGTTACGTAATCGATCGCCCCATTAAAAGAATGTGTTTTGAAAACACTCGAACAGTCGTGTTGCGATCGTCGAAGAGTGTCCAGCACATAATATGTTCATTTCACTCATCGCGGTACTTGTGCTTACGATATTGGGATACATAATCAATTCTACTAGCAAGCCGAGAAAATTTCCACCAGGTAAATAGTCTTTGATGCGACACTGCCAAACCACGCTTGACGACTGAACTGGTCTTAATATAGAGCATACACTTTTAGAGTAACTGCGTTCGGGCCATCATTGTTTCGCTGTTAAACGGCATCTGATAAGATTTCGTGGTTTTAAATTTTATTATGAAATAAACTGAAATTCGATATAACTGTTTGAGGTGTTTGTCGGTGGTACAAAATGAGTGTTGTAAACAATCTGGTTTACAGGTAATTAGCTATGTTTATATGTTTTAATAAAAACATACCTAATTAATTAATGCGGGAAAAAAAATTGAGATCCTTTCAATAGGTACTTTATTTATTACTTTTGTTTGTTTAATAGATAATACTTAAAAAAAGGTGCAATGGTTTATGCCAATTTTAATTGTATTATTATTTACTTACCACCTTAACTGATGACAGTTTTATATACGAGTATATTCACTTCTCGGGATCACTGACTGCATTGAAATAAAACACGACAATATGAACTCAACAGAGCTATTGTTACGGCATCGGAACTAGACTCAATGTAAAACTGAGTAATTAAAATAAAATAGATATTCTTTTTTTAATTGACAATGACTTTTGACACCTAATTAGCAGTTAGGTTAACTTAATTATTAACGAGATAAGGCTCTTAGCACACTGGGATGGAATTTCGGATTGTTTTGCCTCAAGTTTGTGGTTAATTTTGTGTATAATGTAGCTTAGCCTAGCTCGTCTCCCCTCTTCATATTATAAAAAAAAGCTTATTACATGTTTATGAAAATGGTTCAGTAGATCTAGAGCTTGCCTCTAAAACCTTAGTGAAGCTATAGAGGTAAACGCTTACAAAACTTTACCTATTTTTTTACCAGTTCCCATAGTGAATTCGTTTATTTTACTGCGTAGTTCTCGTCTTCTAACTAAAATTCTATAATCTGCGATGCCATGTCAAGATATTCCTTGCAATGCTAATGAATCAATTGTTTTACTTTTACCAGATATTCGTGAAACTTACCTTTGCCACTGTTCGTGTGTGAAGGTAATCGTATACCATTAGAAAAAAAGAAAGAAGTTAGGCAAAAATACTGCTCTGTCGCTCTTAAAAAAATAATATTAATTTCAATCCTTTGCCATTCTTCCCGATGTGTCACCGTTATATTCAAAAGAGATCGCAGACATAATTTTTCATTTAAAGTTCTAGAAAAACGTTATCATCGTATATAAAGCGTACTTTCGATGACGGTATACTATAGTTTTATAGGTCTATAAAGAATGTATGACGCTACTTTCTAGTAAATTATGTTCAAGTAATCGCTCGAGTTGTATAACATAAAATTGCAAAGATTAAATTTTATTTATATAAAAAAGTAATTATAATGTATATTTCTTTACATATTTTATTTTTATAGTGGTAATTACTACATAGTAATGGAAAATTTTCAACCGTTTTTAATGCACATTATTTATATTCAAATATCAGAACATCGCTACAAAAACGATATTATGAATAATACATTGTATTAAATCCGCAAATTTTATTACAGACGACCTAAAAATAAAGTTTAACAAAAATAAACCGACTTCAAATTAAAAGCAAAAAATAAATTTGTTTCGCACGAATTAATGAAATTTATTTTTATTTCCCTTATAGAAAAGATTTAATAGTTATTTCATAATGTTGAAATCGGTACCAAGTAAATGCTACAACAATCTATATACTATATAGTATCGATTTAACAAACAAACAGTTATTGCTTTACCCAAATAAAAAATGTTATAAATTTTTTTGCTTCACTACATTTTTAATTTAAGAAAAAAATCGATTTCGATTCGGATTTGAAGTTTTTGATTCTTAAACACAACTATGTCTATTTAATTTATTTTACTTAGATGTTCAACGATCCTCATAACGATATAAGCCCAGGAGCGAAATTGTGTTTCGATCAATAGGAAATAGTATTGATCGAAGCTACACAACAATTTGAAACGAATTGAAGGGCCTACCTAGAGAAGACCCATCAAGAATTACTTAACGTACTGTAATTGATGATACATTTTTTTATTACGGCGAACGTAGACCAATTAATTAAAAGGGATCTCATAGTAACGATTGAACAAATATTATAATATGTTACGTATTCATTAAATGGTAAAATGTATGTAACATTCTAACTCTTCTCGCGTTTTTTTGCGTAAAGTCCGTTTGCTTTGTTTTGATCTTTTAAAAGGTATTGTGCTTTTTTGGATTCTGCGGTTGTGTTCGCGGAACAGAGGTTTGCTCACAATCAAGCAAATCTCCTGTTCAGTTGCTTTCCATGGTATAAAAAATCTAAGAGCTTTATACAGTGTGTTACAAAACAAGTGTCCGATCCGAAAACCTCTTACTATATACCGGTAGTAGGTCCTTATTTTGCTATCGTTTTGAAAAAAATATTTTTTCCAAACAAAAAAAAATTTACTTAGTAAAATTGCAAAATACATGACAACACCGTCTCGGGTTCACGTGCTCTGCTAGCTATAGGGTCTATGTTGTGTACCTACGAACCGTACGTGAGTTGCCAGCATTTGTGAATTTCCTTGAATTCGTGTAAATTTTTCACTAGAAACATAGTCTTTAAAACTTTATTGCATTGTCATTTATAGATATAGATTTTTTATTTTATTTTATTCGAAAGGGTTACTCTTCAGGATCGGACACATGTTTTGTAGCACACTGTATATCATGGTTTCATGTGTGTTTGTTGCGAGCTCATATGTTTTTGCTCTTTAGAGTGATATTTTATTGTAATTGTTCAATACTTCCTCTACCTAACCTTTCCTTATTATAATGCAAGTCAGGTGTTTCCAAAGAATAATATACACTTATAGTATTTTTTTATTTTTGGAATGATATACGATTTCTGTTAAATATCTCTTTATGCAAAATGTAAATGTGAAAAAAAGTTTGTCTGTTACGATTTGATTACTATACCGATTTCGATAAAATTTGGTACAGAGACAAAAAAGAGCTAGGGAAATAACAGTAAATTGACTTAAAGGTAATTTGAATATTAAACTGGAACAAACTTATTGACAATATTTAGTTGTTTATATGTTCGTTCGGTTATAGATATTTCAGGTGTTGCAATAAGCGAAATTTCCAAATATTTTTTTATATCTAATGTTAAATGGTTTTCTTGAAGTGCTCTGCGAAAACTGTTTCTTACATGTTGAAAAAATGTAACATAAATAATTTTATATTTCATATATAATGAAAAACTAAACATGTTTTTTTAATGAATCTTTCCATTAAATGGAGGAGTTCTTCAAGGAGGATTTAATATTATCTCAAGAAAATATTAAAATTCTTTTTTTTAAGATTAATTCTAATTGTTAGCTTAATTATAAATGAAGATAGTACCGGAGCTAATTAATTTTAATTTGTATGATGTAAGCGTCATTTCACGTTGACAAGTTTTCTATTAACAAGCCGAGAAAAAAGAACCGGATTTTTTAAGGCTTGCACTTTGTATGTTAATGTGAAACGGCAACTTTGTTGTTATAATGCAGATAAAAAGTAATTCTTGGTCATGATTGCCATCTCTATCTAGAGCTTGATGATTAAGGCATCTGAGATATGTGATCCAGCATACTTATTACTTATACCATTAGTTTAGATGTCGTATTTAGCATGCTGTGTTTTATAAAAAAAAATCTTTCATTCCCATAAAATTTGTAGGTATAGAGCTAAATGCATCAAATCTTCAAAGAAAAAATTTTTTTTAATGGATATTGTATTGTAAAATGTATGATTTATACGATTTTTTTACTAAAAAATCTTAAGCCTATTTAAAGTTAATATATCGATAATATGAAAAGGATCGCCTTACTCGAAATAGCCACATAATCTGATCAATTTAATATAGCTAGAAGCCTTTTGATTCTTGAAAAGATTTCAAAGACATCATTGCAAAGACCAGAGCCCGTATATTGTGTAACTAGCAAGCGAGTGAGCGAAATTTAATCTTTTACTAATATTTAAATGCGAAAGTAACTCTATTATCCTTCTACAACTAAACTACTGGTCGGATTATACTGATTATACCACACTAGCTGCTGCCCGCGACTTCGTCCGCGTGGAGTTTCATATAAACTTTGACCTCCCCTTCCCTCTCTTTTAATCTTTTTTTCCTAGATTTTTTCAATACAAATTATTTTTCCCGCTAACTCCCGTTCCCGTAGGAATTTTGCAATATCCCTTTGCAAATAACCTTTAAGCTTACTAAGGTATCTGAATGCCAAATTTAAAGCGTCCAACTTAAGCTGTTTAGATTTTTCATACAAAGGATTTTCCCGCTAACTCCCGTTCCCGCGGGAATTTGGGGAACTCCTTTCTTAGTGCACCTCAACGGTACCTAAGCTACGTCCCTTCCAAATTTCAAGTGCCTACGTTTAGCCGTTTAGGCTGTGCGTTGATATGTCAGTCAGTCAGTCAGCTAGTCAGTTTCGCCTTTTATATATATAGATTATGTATTTATATACATAATAATCAATACATTCCACATTTTAGTTAGTACGATGAAGCATTAATCCTATTATTGACAAATAGTATTGGTATTTACCTTGAATTCGCAAACTAATATTCATTCTTTATTAAATTATCGACACATTATTCTTGCAGGTCCAAAATGGTATCCATTTGTTGGTTCAAGCGCAGTCGTTCAGAAAGTCACATCTCACCACGGATCTCAATGGAAAGGCTTTTCTCAATTAGCAAAAGAATATTCCACCCAAGTTCTGGGGCTGAAGTTAGGCTCTGAGCTTGTAGTGGTCGTGTATGGAGAGAAGAATGTAAGACAGGTCTTCGTAGAGAAAGAGTTTGAAGGTCGGCCAAATAGCTTTTTTATAAGGTTACGATGTTTGGGAAAGAGACTGGGTAAGTGTTTCTTTTTAATAAAGCAAATATAAAAGCCTTTTATTTCCAACGTTCAAATATTGTTATGATTGTATCGTACCTTTAATATAATGTACATAATAAATATGTTATTATTTTTAATAAAGTGATTGATTGATGTTGTCTAAAGCTAGGTATTTTTTTTATTCTATGAAGTGGTTTAATAGATGTTTGTTAGACTGGTTAAAAATTGTTTAACTGTTATTATATCATCACATCCCAATTCGTCTAACTATGTAGCATGCACATCAAAAATATAAGAATAATTCAGTTATGGGCATCCCTATTAGGTCTGATTTAATATTTGAATTTGGTTGTAAGTTCAAAATACAAAAGAAATATTATTTTTGAGGGGTAATTGAATAATTCATTTGTCAATTATATTAGTACTTCAGTCTTATAAGCATTCACCACGGAGTATATCAATATTATAAATTCTTTTTAAGGGATAACTTTTGTCGATGGTCCTATGTGGAGAGAGCATCGCCAATTCACAGTGAAACAATTGAAAAACGTCGGCTTCGGTAAAACAGCTATGGAAAAGGAAATACAGAATGAACTAAAGATCATTCTAGAATATATTGAGAAGAACAGAAATTCAGCTTTTAACCCAAAGAATATACTCGCGAACTCGGTAATGAACATTTTGTGGAAATATACCGCTGGTATGTTTTGTATCATTTTTTATTGATAAGCCCAATTTGAACTGTTATATTTCCATTCCATTTAAGCATATAAATACACAAATAAAAATTGTCATGGAATTTTCTGGAATCGTTTGATCATTCTTAAGAGTTATTTTAACCATAAAACCATAAAAAACATCTCTATGGTTTGACTAAAAGAATAACTTTTAATCTAAGTTCTTATATGACAAAATGTCATTGGTAAGAAAATGACTCTCAACTAGTCGTTTCCTTTATTTGTGTTGTGTGGGTGACACTTTTGTGAGTAAAGTACTCACAAAAGTGTGATCTTTCTAGAATATGTCACATGACCTAAAGAATATTTTAGTTCCAATTAAGCCATTGTACAAATCACGTACAAGTTTAACTCGTTTACATTTGTTTGATCTTGACAATGAACGCCACAAAGGGCTATTTACATAATGTATATGCAAATATTCCAGTTTTTATTTCCTATTTTGCCTTATAATTACCAAAATACTTTAAAAGTGACATCACGTCGTGTGCTATTAAAGGGCTATTACACAATGTTATATAATTAATTTATAATGTATATCGTGTTTTAATATTTTAACTATACGTTCTAGATCTTTATGAAATGATCATAATTTTTAATGAATGTGATATAAAAAAGGAGACTAACATATTGTTAAATTAAAAAAATAGATATTTTGATGCCTACTTGTTGTTTAGAATTATGTTTCAGGTACAGGGTTAGTATTTAAAGCAAAGAGAAAAAAGTAAAATAGGTAAGCGTAAACGAAGTCGCGTTAAAATATGATGCAACAAATACAGTAACTTTAAAGATCATTATATAGGATTATAGATTGATTATTTAATCAATAAATCAATAGTATTACCTAAAAATGATCCCCACATAATAATTACCACCTTCAAAATATGTCATTAATGTATTAATAAACACAAGAGAATCAACCAGTACTTTATGAGTGGGCAAACCGCATTTGCGGTTCTGATGTGAACTAAGCGGTGGGCGTAAATTATATACGAGAGCGCGGAGTTTTTAAAATAATTATAACAGCTACATGAATAGGAAGACGACATTCATTAATAATCGGGCAAGTGCGACATCAACTCGCGTCGAGATGGTTCCGTAGGTAATTGTGTTCCGTTTTACTCGGAATAATTTTTATGACAGA
>JADANM010005835.1:7712764-7728441 GCA_026213755.1 Eurema hecabe
TAATGTAGAGAGCATACGAATAGATGACCCACCTGATGGAAAGTGCTCTTATTGTCCTGCAATAATCACATTATAGACCTTTAAAAATATTACTAAAGAGGTTTTATGAAACTCTTTAAAGTGACGTTGTCTTTTTAGCATTGAATTACTGACATCCTTTACGTGACAGGTCACAGTGGCGTCCACTGAAAGAATAAATGTGATTTTGATTACGATTCGGTCATTAATTAATTTTTGGTATCGAAAATCTAATGTATTAGAAACGTGTTATATTCAGGTACTTATCATCGTTATAAAAGTAATTAAAGTGTATCAATATAATTATATGCATTAATATATGATATATATTAAATTCTACATTACTTTTTGTAAATATATTTCCCGTAAACAGCGTTTTACCCGTGTTGCGTCCAATCTCATAGTAACTATTAATCATTATCGATTATGATTTAATTAAATATTTTAAATATTAATCCAAGTTCTAATCTACGTTTCTGCCAGATTTCAGAAAAAACCATTCATTAGTGTTTTATACACAAACTTTCACATATAGAATACTAGGTGTTGCCCGCGACTCCGCCCGCGTGGACTATCATATAAACTTTACCCCCCCCCCCCCCCGTGGGAACCCTGTTTTCCAGTTAAAAATATGTAGTAGTAGCCTATGTTTTATCTCAGGCTCTAGACCATCTATGTACCAAATTTCATTACAATCGGTTCAGCGGTTTGGCCGTGAAAGCGTAAAATTATAAAAAGTTTCAACCCCTCGCGCAACCTTTTGGGGGTTGATTTGAAATAGCCTATGTCCTTCCCCCGGCTCTAGGTCATCTGTGTACCAAATTTCGTACTAATCGGTTCAGTAGTTTAAGCGTGATGTAAAGACAGACAGACAGAGTTACTTTCGCATTTATAATATCAGTTGAGTTACATACGTTTTCCAAATACCTATGTATCTCGTTTAATATAAACATGTAGCAATTTTTCATATCACAACGAATATTGAATTCCCACAAATTCAATAACAATCTTTGTATTTTCCCTAATGTTAACGCTGTCTTTCAAATAGGAATGTCTTTGATCATTCAAATGAACCAATTTGTATTTATATCTTGTTTTATACTTTTAAGCATTTACAATTTTAAATGTCGTAAAAGTTCAAGTATACGTGATTTTCAATTATATTTATACACATTTGTGTTCCTAGTTGTAATCATAGAATGATAATGAAGCAATTTCAAAGTAGACAATTTTGTCTACTTACATAGATCGCAGTGCATCGCATCAAAATTCGTATTGTTTTCGTAGATTTAAATTTTACCACATTTATAGGATACTTATTTCTTGTAAATACAACATCATCATTGGGCTTGTGTGCCTGTTATCGAGTATAAGAACATGCTTTTTACACTTATGTACATATACAACGTGTAACAGAAATGCGTGGTCGTATTTAGAGATCCCAAAGAATACCTAATTTTAAAATAATGTTTTAAAAATTCATTTCATTTGAACTATTTATAATCAAGATATTGATTTTATGTTTCTATTGACCAGCATATCGATTTTTAAATTTATCGACTCCACGACATCACTTTAGAGCTATCAGCTGTTACGTGTCAATGACCGAATGACCCTATGACAATGCATTTCATTGAAAAAGTTACTGCTGTCTCTGTCATTAGAATTCGAAAAGTGATGCAACACTTTTGTATTGATTTTTAAATTATCGATTTTATTGATGAATAAATAAAATAATAAATCTCACATATGTTTATTTTAATCTGGGGACATCTATGAGCATCTGAACATCACTCAAAAATATGACCACACATTTCTGTTACACGTTGTATACACTTTTGGCTTCACTTACGGCGGACCGATTATTAAGAGATAATGAGTCTATGTGTTTTATCTTTTATGGTTGAAGTATTATTTAAGGTTAAAATCTCATGTACACTTTGCAGTTCACGAACAATGCGTCAAAATCTTTTAGAGCTAACTACGAGTACATCCACTTCTTTGAGTGACAAAAATGTAAGTTTAATCAATGCATATAATATTATATACGCAACTAGTATTGCCCTTGAACATTATTCTGCAATAAAAGCTATAAAAGCTAGCTATTAAGGTTCAATATATCATCCATATATCTGTATAAAATATATTATAAAATTATTATTTTATTGTTATGTAAAATTCGGAATCTATGTGAGTAAAATCTATTTTTTTAGAAATACAACCCAGACGCTCACTTCAGATGGGAAAGCATTAAGAAGTTTGTATACCTCGCCTATGCGTGTTCCTCATCTATATTCAATTTTGATATATTTTCACGAGTTGTGACAGAAAACAGTAAGTACCTATTTATAATAATATTTAATACTTCACGACACTTATTTTAAGCAGAGCTTGTGTTATGGCAACTAGATAACGGATACATTACATAAGTATACGTACTTTGATTCTATAAATAAATACATATCATCATACAGGGTAATGCTCCACAGAAAAATACAATGAGTTTGGGAATCGATATTTCGCGAAGCAGGCAGTTATTTTACCACAAAACTAAGCGGTCGTCTATACTAAATATATTGTTTAAGGGTGGTTCATAATAATAAAGGTGGTTAATAAGATTAAAATTGTTTTTTGTGATAGCTACATTTAATTAATTATTAGAAGTACTTTTAATACTACGTGTTTATTTTATTATTGGTCAAAACCGAGGGCCGCGTATAGTTAACATATTAAAGTAAGCCTATTATAATCTGTGGTCATTTTCACATTATTTCTCCGTTTTTAAGCATACAAGGTATGTATAATATAAAAATGTTATACAGCGTTCTCCGTACATAACTATTTTTAGAGTTACCTAAATATTTTTACATAATGCACTATTATTTTCATTTTTTATCTGGAATTAAAAACTGGACCATATAATGTAGATGTTATTATGTCTTCTAGATTGTTTCAATTTATTTAAGAATAATCGTTAAACAATAACTAGGTAGTAAATTAATAGTTTTTATAGGTAAAAATAAATAAAACAGAAATTATTATTTTATCCTTATAATATAATTAACGGAAAATAATTTGTTTCCGAGTTTATTTCCGATAGATCAAGTTCATCAAATTAATAACGAATGACGACATTGTAATGAAAAGTATTTTGAAGTATCAATTTCTGCGGGCAAGTATTATGAAGGGCCTGGTGTCATGAAATAAGGGTTTGTAGCTTAGTTTAGGCACCAGACTCAATACAAATGTAAATTGCAAATTGTAATCGTATTGAATAGATGAATAAACGGAAAAAAATCACGCAATAACTGTATGCAAACGGATTCAACGTTCCAATCGAGAGTTTTCACGTGGTACACGAAAATAATTTGTTCGTTAAGTTGAAAGTTTTAACTTATAACTTTAGATAGGTAAGTTTCTTTGAAATACAACTTCAGAGACTTTGTGTAAATGTTCCAACGGTTTTATGTTTGTCGTAATTAGCATTTCTTCTCTAACAGATTCGTGTAAGTTTTGTGCCTAGAATTTTAACTAGAACTGAGTTTGTGTCATCATTATGCCTTGGTAAATAGGCCATGGTTTCTTAAAGTGGAGTATATGACATAATTACTATGGGATTGTAGCCACTTTGTTTTGATAATTAATTTTTTTTGGATGGGTTGCCGATCTTTATAATATAAAAAAATCTCTACCTTTCTACTGCTAATTAATGTTTATATGTATGTGTATCTAACTATATGTATATATTTGTGTATATGTGTGTATCTATATAATTGTATACTATTTATTTATATAATATGTATTACATATCGTCTGATTGCTTAACTTATGTATCTTGATTTTCATGTTTATAGTCGCAAATATTTTTGTTTTCATATTTATCCTTTCCGTACGGTTGCCTGGTAGAAATAGCTTACAGCCATAAGGCCGCTATTTACATGTAGGTATCTATATTTGTCTTTTTTTGTATATGTTTTAATTTTTTTTTTTACATCTTATAATTAAATAAAAAAGGAAAAAATACGTCTTCGTTGCTCCTACTTACCCAACGAAACGTGATGATATCTATGATGATCTATCATTAGTTAAACTCGGTTTTCTATGGTAGTTGGATCTGTTTATTTAGCTTAAAAGCATGGATCAATCGTTACCTACTAGTTTTAAGACGCAATACCTAGGTCCAAATCTCTCCAGCTTTCTAATAGGCCTAAAAATCAGAAACCATGAATTCAAAAATAAAACGATGCTACTCTTATGACAAATAACTGGATATTTATAATGTGCCAGTAGCTCTGTTTTCATCGAAACACTTATATTATAAATCCTACAAGTGCTATTAAACTTATAATTTCCTTGGCTTTTGAAGTATGATTGTGAAAAGGCCAATTTCAAGTGAACGCTCTTAGCTAATAATAGAATTAATCTCAAAAGATCTTAATACTTATTCGTTAGGTTTTGTTTAGTTTTCTTAAATGCTTTTTTATTCTGAATATAATAAATTAAAAACGGTCACAAATCGTAGTATTTTAGTACTTAAATATCGAAATACTTCAATCTTTAGGTACGGTAAGGTAATTACATAACGCTTTATTGTAAAATTTGAGAAGTAAAAACACTAAAGTTGGTCTAAATAAAGTAGATGTGAATGTGATAAGACGCGACTTCGTTCACGCTAACCTACCCGTAAATTTATACCCTACACCTAGCCTCTATTCTTTGTTTACGAACCATCCTCGTACTAAAGTACGGAATAGTCTTAAAAGGTATAATCGAAATCATTAAAGCTGTTGATCCTAGTTTTCCAATTATAGCACTAGAGCACATTATGCGTAATAATATGTAATAACATACAGCATAATGCGGCATTATGCGCTACTAAGTCGCACTATGCTCTGTAATTGGAAAACTAGGATACTGTAATGCAATCAGCAACACAATATTAAAAATGACTTTTGAAACTTATTAATGTGTCATTGCAGTGACGCTTCTAGAGTTCATACACGCTGCAGTTATAGTAGGAATGGCCTATATGTTTATGGATTTTTTTATAAAGCAGTATACGAGGAAATTGGACACGAACGAGACGTTGAATCCGTTGTTAAGAGGAGTCACTTTTGGTATACTTCTACAAACTGCGCTCTGGGCACTTATTGTAAGTATATTTTAAAAATATAACATTGTTCGACTAAGAGCTGAGCAATGCTTAATTGATGTCTCAAATAAATACGATGAAAGTCTAAAGTTAGTCTTTAAGACCAGGACATACTACGACTATTAACACTTATTTAATAGTTTTATATTCACTACGGATAGATATCCCTTGCTAGCTTTGTTAGATTTGCCATAGTCAAAAGGTTAAGGTGGTCGCAATCCATCATTCGAGCTTTTAACTTCGTCATTCATCATAAAAAAATAAATCAACTATTTTTAAACAACCTGAACAGTAAAAACTTATATGACACATAGAAACAAGACTGTGTCCAACAATTTAGCGCCTAGCAAATATGTTATGACCTTAACTAAAACTTATTTTCATAACGTAATTAAATGTCAAGTGTCGTCGCTTATAGCGAAGGCTATTATAAATGAGTATCTGAAGACGAAAATAATTCCTATAAAATTGCTCTTTACCAGACTGCGATAATAGGGTGCCGACGAGAAGACTGCAGTTTCTCATTTAAATAATCTGAAGCGTTACCTTTGAAGGAAAATAGGCAACGTCAACAATAACTTGGTACTTGATTCCTTGTTACACGGGTAACACCCACTCACGATATTTTATGATAATAACTCATAAGGAAAACGTAACCTTCACAGTCAGTACCACAGACCTTTTAGTTTGAAAAAGTTTGAATCGCTATGAACATGTCCATACATTTTCATTGTGGACATACATAGTGTATTGATTTCTCAATGATGAAACTGCATTTAAAAATAAACTAACCGTTTAAAAGTCCAAGGTGTTCAGGGGCTTAAATATGCCATTAAAATTGAAAGTCAAACATGAAAAATACGTGGAAAATACATAATTTAAAAAAAAGTATTAATAAAAAATAATTCCACTCAAACTAATATTTTAGTAATGGTAATTCGTAGTATGTTTGAAGATAAAAAATAACTAAGCTAACTAATATAACAAACGAAGTACTTAAAACAGTTGCCGTTCATTTGCATGATTAATAAAACTCATCGTATGTCTAAATGCTTCGTTCGAAATAAAATGAGCATTCAGTTTTGCCTTACACGTGTTTCATATTGATCAAGCTCTTGAAATTGTAAAATGTTAGTTAGACATTTAATTTTCCGACGTTCATTTTTGCTCTATCCTTGCTTCAACGTGTCTTTTCCTTTTTATAAAGAGTTACGCGTGCCTCAAAACATAAAGAAAACACTCTGTAATTTTCAGAATTGAAAATATCCTAGAATTTTTCCGCTGTCAGTATCTCTTCTATAGTGCAAACATATTTTTACTCGTGTGGAAGAGTCTAGCTTGAAATTTATGTAGAATTCATGACGCCTTCGATTTTTGTTTGCATTTAAAATATTTCAATTGGCTCTAGGCTCTAGCCATTTCTTATTACAAAGCGACTTCGCTGTTAAAAATATTTTTCCGAAATTTCATAAAATCTTTCGATTAATGGAACGGTAATATACTCGTAGCGTAATTAGACAAAATAATGTTAACTTAAACTAGTCTTAATGCCACGTTTAACGTTAGTTTCGTGATTTATTCATTAAGCTTGTGCTAATTGACATATAGACGATATCGGCAATCAACTATGCTCCTTCCGCTTTGATAGCTTTGTGTTGCCGTTGTATGTAATTGCTCGGACACTAGTAATGTTTCAACTAATGAACAACGCTAGCGAGTTCGGAATTGTTTTCATATTCCCTTTTAGTTGTTGCGAGGGAAAGTGTTCTTGAGGTTACAACTCTAGGTGATTTCCTGCGCGCGTAACAATATCATTGTTGCGATCAGGTGCCGAGTCAGAAATAGCTTTTTATTAGTTTCATAACAACTCTTCACGCTCTATGAGTTCCTAGTAACAATACTTTATTACTCTACTTGTAGACTTTAAAATAAACTACTAAGACTTAATTAAAATAACTTATGACAAACGATTAACCGTTAATAAATAAAATCAAAATCATAGTATAGGGAGCAGCCTTTCACAATATGATATTGGTTGTTATGTATTGTGAAATTAACAGATTTTTATATTATAATAATAAAATTTCTTTATTTGGAGTAATATTTGTTACAAATAAGCCTATGAGCCCAAACTAGTAATAAACTGTATTTCGGGATAGCCCCCAATATTATTATATACCTATTTAAAAAAAACCAAAGTAATAAATTCATTTTTATTCTTAAACTAGCCGTTGCTCGCGACTTCGTCCCCGTCGATTACTTTTTTCATTATTATTTCGCTCCTATTAGTCGCAGCGTGATGTTATGTAGCCTAAAGCCTTCCTCGATAAATTGTCTATTCAATAAAAAAATACTTTTTCAATTCGAATCCGTTGTTCCTGAGATTAGCGCGTTCAAACAACCAAACAAACTCTTCAACTTTATAGTAGAATAGATAAGAACCTAAGATTGTAGTATCGTATCCGCAGAACGCAGCAAGTTTGGCTGATTCTCTACGGTTCCTCGCTGTTAGTCTGCCGCCAACGCCCACGTGGATGTTCTGCCATCATAGCGCCAATCGCACCTGCATACCCACCGAAGACATCTACCTACGATGCCGGGCCAAAAACACTACCAATATCATAGCTACATCTGTACACTTTCATTATGAGTAAGTTTGTTATGTTATTGAACTTTGAACGTGAACTTGCTCTTTAAACAATTTTGAAGAAAAAATGGAAACGAATACGTAGTGTGAACTGCTATTGTCCTAGCGCTTTCGTTACAGACATATCTTTACATATATGTAATTCAGGAAATCTAATTTGTTTTGAGAGAAGGAGGTTCTTTATAAATAATTGTGTGTTGTTAATTTAACATTTAAAAAGTCTTATTTTGACAAAGATATCTAAGTAATTGATCATACCTGCAATGTTAACTATTTTGTGGGCAATATTATAATTAATTTAAATGGACGGCATCCGGCGGAGAGCACTCTATTGTTTTTTCGAAGTTTCCAGTTATTGCTTTCAGTAAAAAGTTAAACGTTCCAATTGAAATATCTCGACGACCTTTAAAGTATTGAAGTAATATTCCGTTTTACACGAAGCGTAAATCTCGTAAATTCTTTTAGAATGCAAGCGAAAATTTGCAGATAGAAATCTATTTGAAAAATCTCATGAAAAGACTCTGTGAATAATTTCCATGAAACTAAAGCTGCGGTCGTCAGGTTTGGGAAAACGTAAAAAACTAAATCTGGTTTCTGTGAAATGTCGCTTAATGTATGAGCAGTTCAAAGTGACAAAGTCGTGGAAATATTAATGTATAAGTACGAGCAGTCACGTGTATTCGTCGGCTTACGAGTTTCGGTTCGGTGTATTGAGAGCGCTTTTAATTAGTTCAGCTTAGGTTTAGAGACATGTGCTCTTCTCGATCATTATATGTCGTTAACAAACACATGTAGCGTAGGTGTAAGTCAATTCCATTTGTGTAATACCTCATTTGTCTAAATACAAATATTATATCACGTTGACTTTAGAAAAACTAACAAAAAAGAACAGATAGATTATAAGAATAATTGATCAGACAAAACGTTAAGCTAAGCTATTTTATACGAAGGCATTTGAATGCTATTTTAATCTTTCCAGTCGACTATTCGTGAACTTCGACAGAAATAGCCTTTCAACTAGATTCTTTTTGATCGCAATAGTCTGGCTATGCAACTTTTTTATTGCTTCCGTCACAGATAATGCATTATTAAAGGTAAGAGCTATTCATTAAATTATTACTATTAATATAAAGTAAGTAGTTTGTTAAGTTCAAGCGGGTATCTTATATTGATGATATAAAGCCGCATTATTCGAATGTCTGTAATAATGAACTGGGAAACATCTTTCGTACCTATTAGGTCTATAAAAATTGCCCCTTTTTTAAATAATGTCAAACGTCAAAAGCGACTACAGACTATTTAATGTAAAATGCTTTAAATATAAATTGCATGTTTTCGCTAAATATTTTGTTGCGGTATTTGCGGCGGCTTGCCGATGAGGTTGATTCCTGAGGCAGGTTCGATGGATGATTTTATTGAGCCTGACTGTTATTACGTCGATAAAGGCGAATAATTTGAGTAACAAATAATACATGAAACGGCTAAGCGTGAGTTTATATTGAGTTGTAAAGGTATTTTTGGGTGATATTTAGTATTGAGGCATTAAGACAATTATGGCTTACAGTTCTTTATTTATATATTTATTTATTTTGGCTCATATGTTATTGCAATGAATAAATTGAATTACAACACTCCTTATAATGACAAAGTAAATATCTTTACTAAAATGGGCTTTATTATATGGTAACGCTTTCAAATCGTCTATTGTAATAAAACAATTGTGTAGCTCTAATGAGCTTGCTTTTTATATGTTTAATGTTTTTATTTAAAACGTCATAATATTTTTTGATACATATATTTTTAAGCTCCACACAATTAATATAGCTTCAATTAAATTCACGCTAACCGTGTGTTGTTAGTTGACATATATATTTTACTTATAATAATGTGGAAGGATATCATCCCTATTTTTATTTTTTAAATTTTCTAGTTCAGAATTATTTAAAAAATAAGGTTTTATATCTAATAAATTATTACATATATATGTATAGACTGCATTGTAATAACAAACGATTATATTTTTCTACACATGTATGTACTCTATATGTTATTTTCAGCTGTTTAAGCTCACGTTCCTCTGGGGCACGTTTTCAACAATATTTATTGTGATAGTACTTTTGTTTTCAAAGTACACCACGACAGCCTTTTATCAAATTATAGATCTGACGGATCCGAAGAAGAAATATGTAAGTTATTTAATTGATTCTTTTTCAAAATTGTTTACTTGATATCAAAATGATATAATTTCTCTTAGAACGGTTGGAAAAAAAGTAAGTTTACGCGAACGAGACCGCAGTGCTATCTCAAATTTATAATGCGTATAAAATATCCATACAACACTAAAAATACTAACGGCAAAATACTCATACGCAAATTAAATTTAAGCACGGCTTAAGACTCGTAAATTTGACAGAATTGTATGGCGAACTGTCAAATCAATCAAATCAATGGGTTTAAGTTGTACTTAAATTTAAGTTGCGTTTCAGTATTCCGCCATAAGTAATTTAAAATTTGCCTAGGCGCCCTTATAAAATTACTACCGATCAGCCCCGGCTTCGCACGCATATATTATGCATGTAATATACATAATATAAACCTTATTCTTGAACCACTCGTATCTTTTAAAAAACCGCAGGAAAATCCATTGCGTAGTTTTAAAGACTTAAGCATACATAGGGATATAGGGACAGAGAAAGCGACTTTGTTTTATACTATGAAGTAAAGATCAAAAGAAACAAAAGACTCCTACCACAGAGCCTTAATAAGTGATCTTTAATCTGTTTATTAACATTAAGATTTTATATAATAAGAAATTATCTATATATATTAAAGAAAGTCGTGTTAGTTACACCATTTATAACTCGATAACGGCTCAACCGATTTGGCTGAAAATTGGTGGGGGTGTTGTTCAGAACCAGGAGAAGGACAAAGGATACTTTTTATCCAGTTTCCAGGGGAATAATTTTTTTATGAAAGTAAACGCGGACGGAGTCGCGGGCAACAGCTAGTATAATATAAAGAATATAACCAGAGCGTATTACTAGGTCCGTCATATAGTTATATGAAGCCTTTGATGGCACTCTACAAAAAGAATTCATAATGACTCGCAAATAGTGTCGCTAAAGACACCAGTCATTATGTAGATATCTTTAGGGTTAGTCTAAGGATAGAAAAGGGAAGAAGCGTCTAGAATGTTTAGTGTCTATCTGTCTTCTAACGTTTTTGTTGTTTGTTGTTTGTATTGAAAATGGGTGGAGATTAAATAGAGAGATAAATGTATAAAAAATTTAAACCTATAAGGTACTTCGGTTTATGGTCCCGATTTTGGCAAGAAGGAAACAGACGAAATATTTAAATGTGTGGTTATATTATAGGTTTACATTTATGTACACACGTAACCTTTGATTAGCGAAGCTATGTCGCATTTGTTCGCTTTTTAAAGGAGAGGAGATATATTCACTGTACAAATTTTTAAGTGTTCGTAGAAAATACGAGTCCTAGTGAGTTTTAAGATTTGGATTGAGCTAATTCCTGCAACAATTCCTTCTAATTGCTTTATTTTATAAATATAAATAAATATAGTTTAGGCGAAAATGGCTGAAGCCATAATTTCTCAAAAATTTTATATGAAATTCGGTACATAGATAATTTAAAGCAATCGAAGTAAGGAAATCTTGCTTGCAAACGGGGTCATATTAAGCGCGTAAAATACGCATTTAGCTTTGTATAAAAAAAACAAACAACTACAAAACCCATTAAAGTTGACTGACGTGTTAGTTTAGCAACAATCTACGCAGCAAAATTTCACATCCTTTTAAATACTTCGTAATATTCTCAGTTATAAACGCATTTCTCTCACCTTGCCACGAATTGCTCTATTAGTTCCAATAAGACTGGTTTGTTCCCTCATTTTAAATTTATAAGAAATGTTTTCATAACGAGCAAAGGATTTTAATAAACGAGATCTTCAGACTAAGCCCTAGCTAGTTTTAACGTTTATGAATATTATGAAATTGAATTCTCCGGTAGCGAAGGTCAAGAGCAAGAATGAAGGATTTATAAACAGGAATATTATTACGTTATTCTTGTTTATTTCAAAGAACTTTATAACATTGAGCTTCAGGTAATATTATCCTATTAAAAGATTATGGAAAATTTGCTTTTTAATGTTAGTAAATTAAGTATATAGACTAATATTTAAACAAATATTAGTCTATATACTTAATTTACTAGGTTTACTTAGGTAAAGTCATGTCGTTAAGCTGAACAAAAATATAAAAAACCGATGTTAATTACGCACAAATCTTTAAGTGGTTCCTGTTTTTTTAGTACTGCTTTTTAGTATAATTCTTACCGTTTTGCTCTTTTAGAGAATCTTAAATGGTCATAATATCGCAAATTAATTTAACAGAGCATTTGACATACCTACACGTTTCTATGTAATCACCGTTCCAATCTATCTATTAATAGTTAGCTAATTACCTAATAGCAAAGACAAAAGGTCTATTAAGTAGGGACTTTATAAATTAACCGACTATATAAAAAAAGCAAACGTAGAATAATGAGTTTAGCGGCGCGGTTTATTTACAAATTATAGTTTTAATATCACCGTTCGGTAGTGAATATTCAGGTGCCTAGTTCTAGTAGCGTTTAATTCTGATGAACATGATTAAAAGTCGATCGTACTCAATGCAAACTATACAGTCAGAAGCCGTCGGCAACAGTGTGAGGGAATAAACTGGTTTGATTTAGAATCAAATACGAACGCTTAGTTTGAAACTTCTCTGAAATTGGGCCAATGTAGCTATTAAAATTGTCTATTCTATGTATGGATTGTTTCAAGGAGTTTGTTGGGTTGGGTTACTTTTGTAAGCTACTTTCGATTTGTTAATTAGTTTGTTACTAATTAGCTATTTGAAACGGTTTGGTTTAATAGCAATATGAAAGTTATCTACACTATTACTAATTGAAGTCTATTTTTGGTTAACTTATACTATAATATAAATTAAGTAAAAAGAGAGTTTAATCCTAATCAACATTGAAAATTTAAAACTGAAAATTTCATTCTGTCTTTGTTACCTATATCAATTGATTTTGGTGTAGATTCATGTAAATAAAAAATGCTTTTTATTTAAAAACTTACTTTACATTAATAGTAACTTATATTTATATTCTAAATAAAAACTTATGACATTAATGGGTTTTTCAGAATATCGCTTCACCGCCGATTTAAAAAATTATTTAACATCGAGTATTAACTCGTATGTATGCAATTGTAAAAGGTATATGATTTTTGTGAGCCATTTCACGTGTCATCCCCGTTCCAACTTATTTATAGGACCCGCAAACATCTACTAGCAATTGTAATATGTAACGAAAAATAGATCATTTTAATAATGAAAGTACTTTTCAGCCGTCATCGATGAATCGTCCAAGCGAAATGTTCGGCGTCGGGCTTATAGGAGTGTATGACTTCGGAGCTATGTCTCCATACACAATGATAGATACAACAGTGGCCATATTCACTATCGTCGCTACAGCGATTGCGTTCGCTAGATCTCTGTTAGTCCGGACGCTGTATATAGCGCTATCAAGCTGCGTTGAGATCAAAATTACAGTGACACCACATTACTTGATGTTCGTGGTTCTGCCTCTCAGTGTGGAGTTCATGCAAATGCATAAGATGTATATATTCTATGTTTATATGAATTTGACTCTCGCGTTGATGCCGGGATTGGTAAGTAGATAATAGTATTCTTAGTAAATTATAAGAAGGTTCAAATCGTACGTTTTCAGTATATTATATTGTACCAGCACGTAAAAAAAAAGTATGTAGTTGAAATTTTCTTTTGTAAAGCCATACAAATAATAATCTATAATGTTATTATACACGAATAAATTCTGTGTCATTGTATTCATAGAATTATCTCGAGATCTACTGAACCGAAATAAATCTAAATCTTCATTATATTGACCTTTTTCTTTCAGCTAACTAAATCTATGTCCTGTTTCAGGCGATGATGACATTGACGATATCAAAACTTCTACACAACGAGTTTCGATCTGTTAAATATATTTACATTATTGGCATACTCTGTTTCCTCGGCTTTGCGTTCTCACTGCCTCTAACAGTAGTACGTAATTTTAGTTTCTTTTTGTATATAGCTTAGCAGTCTTCGTTTTCTTGTGTCATCACTCATAGCAGACTTTCCATCTACCTCTGTTATCAGATGGGCAGATACGTTATTACCTAAGGGTGACTACATTTTCTTTATCCAGGGTATGTATGATCCCAATGTATACAGATTATCTATTCTCTAGAAAGAGAAAAGAAGAGAGCACACATTTTTCTAAAGGCCGGCAACCGACTCGAGACCTGTCAAGCTTCAAGCATGCCTGCTCGTTTGCCACCTATGTTATAAAAAAACATGATTACAAATAAACGGTCTCATTTGATTGAAATACGCACAATCTTTAAAAGGATTAAATTTATAGAGTTTAGTTCGTCTATAAATAGATTCATGGCGCACGTTTTACAATATTATTTTCCATAACAACTGTATCGCTGTTACAATATATTCAAAATACTTCGTTATTTTGCGCCCACAAAATATAACGTTACAAAGAGCAATTACTAAAATCCATATATAGACCGTCATACAAGCTTTTGATGCACCCTGAAATTCTAGAATCTTTCATCTCGGCTATATATAGTGTTAGTTATCGCCCATTCAGATCTCAATTACACGCTAGTTAATAGCCGTTGCTAAGCGCAATGTAGTCGTCTTTTAGTGACAAATCAATTTCGTTATCCATACTAATCTATACTTCCATACTAGTATTATAAATGCGAAAGTAACTCTGTCTGTCTGTCTATCCATCACGCTAAAACTACTGAATCGATTAGAACGAAATTTGGTACAAAGATAGTCTAAGGCCTGGGGAAGGACTTAGACTACTTTTTTTTAAATCAATTCCAAAAGGTTGCGCGAGGGTTTAAAATTTTTTATAATTTTACGCTTTCACGGCCAAAGCGCTGAACCGATTGTAATGAAATTTGGTACATAGATGGTCTAGAGCCTGAGATGAAACATAGACTACTTTTTAACTGGAAAAAAGCATTATAAGGGGGGAAGGGAGGGGGTCAAGGTTACAAGGTTATAAGGTATCTACATAATATATCTATATAGTATACTAGCTGTTACCTGCGACTCAGTTCGCGTGGACTTTCATATAAACTTTGACCGCATTACCCATCTTATTCCAGTTAAAATGTAGCCCTATGTCCTTTCTAAGGCTCTAAACTATATATGTATCAAATTTCATTACAATCAGTTCAGTAGTTTTGGCGTAAAAGAGACAGAGAGACAAACGAGATCGAATTTATAATATACTATATAGTATATACTTTCAAAAAATATTAGTATGGATAGTTACATAAACTGTTTCACTGCCATATAAAGAGCATTAGACACAGACCAATGCTTGCTGACATTTCACGTTAACAAGTCAAAGCATAAACAATTCAACGCTAAGCGAAAAATTCATTGGACGGGCCTCGCTAAGATTGAATATTCTACATGTTCTTGAATACTAAAAGCATGTGAGTGCTTACATATTTACTGCCCTTGTTTATATGTTCAATCTCGTTCGATGGAAATATATCGTTCGTACTATAAAATAATTTGGCTGTAGGATTCGATGCTGTTTAAGGCTATATAGTTTATTGGGCAAGTTATATATACATTCTTTAAATAGCTAGTTGTCATTTTGTTGACCAATTGGCTATTTGACACTATTGAAAATATGCGTCGAATTATGGCCATCCTAGTGGATAGTAGTGCAATAAAGCGTATTAAA